>CAUYSK010108856.1:0-60665 GCA_963575035.1 Avahi laniger | reverse complement strand
GACATTTAGATCTTTTCTTCCATGCATTTCTTGGAAGGAAGGAAGGTAGGAAGGAAGGAAGGAAGGAAGGAAGGTAGGTAGGAAGGAAGGAAGGAAGGAAGGAGGAAGGGAGGAAGAAGGAAGGAAGGAGGGAAGGAGGAAGGGAGGAAGGAAGGAAGGAAGGAGGGAGGGAGGGAGGGAGGAAGGAAGGAAGGAAGGAGGGAGGAAGGGAGGAAGGAAGGAAGGAGGGAGGGAGGGAGGGAGGAAGGAAGGAAGGAAGGAGGGAGGGAAGAAGGAAGGAAGGAGGGAGGGAGGGAGGAAGGAAGGAAGGAAGGAAGGAAGGAAGGAAGGAAGGAAAAAAAGAAAAGGTAACACTAACAGTTGAAGTCTCCCTTATTCACTCAATGTGAGTGTCTACTCTATGCCAAGTGCTATCTAGGCTTTGGAAATCCAGCGGGGATAAGAGGAATACTCTGTCTCAGTTTTAACCAGAGCTCCAAAGGCCAAGAACAAGGCAATACATGCCAAGTACCTTTGCATCCTGCAGCCAGGTGCTAGACCTTCCTGGGCAAGACTTGCTAAGAGACTGAAGCCACTGCCAGCATGAGCAGCCACCCATGTGCCACCTATGAAGGAAGCTGCTGAAGGCTGAGAGAAGCATTTCTCTGGGGAAGTTGTTCACATGCTAGGCATCCCACTGGTGTGTATATGAAGCTGGATGCTGGAGGAACCGGATGCCATTGCTCAAGTAGAATGTGTAGCATGGGAAGAGAGAAGAAGGTGGCGTACAGAGCCTTCTGAAACCAATACTGAAGAAGGCAGCAGAGGTGGATAAGCCTGCAAAAGAAGACAGATGACTGGTCAAAGAAGTGGGAAAGGAAATAAGACAAAGATGTCATAGAAACCAAGAAAGGACAAGGTTTCCAGAAGAGTGGTTAAAAACCACTGGTTTTAGAATCATTCTGACCCAAGCATGAATCCTGGCTTAACCTTTAACTAGCTGTGTAACTTCACTTCTCCAAACCTGGATTTATTTCTCTTAAAATGTGATTAATAATGCATGTCTTGTATTTTTTTAAGTCTTAGATTATACAGGAGGGTGCTTTACACTGTGTCTAATATATAGCAAATTCTGAAAAAAATTTGAGTTGTGTTATTATTATAATAAGGAAATAAATGTACTAAATGCACTGGAAAAGGGATCAGCAAACTTTTTCTGTAAGGATTTTAGGCCTTGAGGACCATAGAGTCTCCATCCCAACTATTCAACTCTGCCATTGTAGTGTGAGAGCAACCATAGGTAATATGGGAATGGTGTGTTTGAATAAAACTTTATTTACAAAAACAGGTGGCACGTGGATTAGGCCCCCAGGATGCAGTTTGACAACTCTTGAACTAGAAACTATGTTTAATAGTAGCCTTTAAGTTATAATGTTTTTGGTCAAGTAAAATAGAGACTGACCTTTGTTTCCTGGATTTGGGACTTAAGAGGTCATTTATTGATAAGCTTTGCAGGATCAGTTGCTGGGTAGTGAGGAGTACAGAAACCTGATCTAGGCTTGAAAAAATGAATGCGAGGTAACAATGTGGACACCAGAAGGCTAGACCCTTATTTCAAGGAATTTGACTTTGAATGGAAGGAGAATGTATAATCAAGAAGGGGTATCAGGTTCAGAGAGCATATATTTTATATTTTACTTTTTGGTTTTGGTTTCGTTTCCATCTGAGGGGTACTCGTGTATTTATGGGCTACAGGGAGAAAGCCAGTATGAAAAGCAAGAATAAAAATATGGGAAAAAAACCTTTAAAAAAAAAATCAGAAACAAACAAAACCCATGAAAGGTGTGACCTGGCCTTTTTAGCAGGAGTACACCTTAGATATTGGGATAACATGTAGAAGAAAGAGAATAGTATCACTTGCAGACTCTAGGGAAATTTTTTATTAACTTTAAAAGAGTAACTAGTAACATGGAAACTCACAATATGAAGTCTCTAGCACTGCTGCCCCCAATAAAGGAGTATTATTTAATAGCTTGGAAAAGGTTAGGCTCTTCTCTACATTGCATTATCTTCCCAATCGGTATCCATGTTACCATAATATCTATAAATGTAATAACTAGTAGATTATTAAGAAAGAATAAGTTTGCAAATTCATTCATTTCTAAAACAAACATTTATTGAGCACCCACTATGCTACACTCTTGTAGGTGGTACAGTTGTGACAAAGTTCCTGCACTCATAGAGCTTATCTTCTGTTGGCCTTTGCCTCCAGTTTGCAGACATTTGTCTCCAGAAGTCTCATCTAGTGATCTTTTTGTGCTTTTTCACAACTTGAAGCATACAGCATCCATTCATTCTACTAGTACATCAGCAAGTGAATCTGAGTGCCCCTGACATCTTCGCACCAAGAGTAATACTTAGATTTCCTCACATCCTCTCCGATGCCCAAGACCAATAGATAACAATGTGTATAAAAATTCCAGTAATTCTACATGTCATATAAGGGAAAAGAAAAGATCCCAGTTCTGTGACTACACAGATATTACAGGAAAAATGGAAGTCAACTCCATCAATAATTTTTTCCAGAGCCTGTCCTAAATGTTTTATATTCATTATGTTATTTAATACACATATTAACTGTAAGGTTTTACACATAAGGCAATGGAGTCTAGGAAAGATTAGGAAAACTCACTAGTAGGTAAGGCATGGTGGCTCACGCCTGTAATCCTAGCACTCTGGGAGGCCAAGGCAGGAGGACTGCTTGAGCTCAGGAGTTCGAGACCAGCCTGAGCAAGAGCAAGACCCTGTCTCTACTAAAAATAGAAAAATTAGCTGGACATCGTGGTGTGTGCCTGTAGTCCCAGCTACTCTAGAGGCTGAGGCAGGAGGATCACTTGAGCCCAGGAATTTGAGGTTGCTGTGAGCTAGGCTGACGCCACGGCACTCTACTCAGGGCAACAGAGTGAGACTCTGTCTCAAAAAAAAGAAGAAGAAATGAGGAAAACTCCCTAGTAAGGGGAAGAGTCTATAACCACTGTGCTGCACTGCCTCTTTCCTTCCTCATCCCCAGTTAAGAAAGGTCAGGGTGTCAGAGTTCTGTAAAAGCATTATCCTAGGAGATAAAGAGACAGGGAATAAGGCAAAAATGTCTATGAAATTCCTGAATTCAAACTTAGCTCTCAAGGTGCATACCCAAGTATAAAACTCACCTCGATTCTATTTGAATACCCTTTTAAGTCTAATCTAACTAAGGAGGCACAGGTGGGTTCAGATATATTGTATGTCATTGATTCTAAGATGAACATTTTTTCACATTTTAACATCTCATAAACTGAGATGTATCTTACCATCAATTAATAGCACCATAGGGCTGCACCATAATTTAATTGGCTACTTTTTTTCCTTTCTTGCAATTGATGGTGTTTCTGATTCTGTGGCATACAGGGTAGGTATCTTTGTGGGTTAAGGGCTTGAAAGAGTTCCTGCCTTATAACCTCAGTTTTCTCCGTAAGGTAGACTGTGGGCCATCAGCTAGAATGGAGGTGAATGGATGCTGAAACGTTTGAGGAAGGGGAGTGTGATGCTTTACAATCTCTTCCCTATACCTCTCCTATCCTCTCCTGTCCTCTATCAATTTCCAAGTCTTAGGGCTTTGACTTCCTTAAGAATCTGCACTAGTGTGTTTACTGCGGTATTCCCTGTACTTAGAACAGTGCCGGTCACGTGTTAAAATGATCACTAACTATTTGCATTAATGATGAATGAATGTACAAATGAAGAAAGTTTGGAAAAGCAGTTGGGGGGAGTGGAAGAGGGAGTTACCCAGAAACATGAGTAAGGATCACCCAGGAGACACTTGCCCTGGTTGAGGTTCAAGACTGTGTACCGGCTGCACTGTTGGGTGATTCGTCTTCAGTTCTTGTCATTTCATATGTGGGAGTGAGAAGTCTAAGGGCCAAAGTGATACAAATTTGGGGATTTGCAGGGTGAGCTTGATAGGGAGACAAAAGGCTCGGGATGAGAAGGTAAGAAAAGAATTGAGAAAGATAAGAAAAGAATTCATCTAATGTTGATGAATTGAGAAAGATAAGAAAAGAATTCATCTAATGTTGCTGGAACACACCTGTACTTGTTGACCTAGAATATATACTGTTTTGTTTTTATTGTTGTAAAATTACTTCCAGTTTGTTATTGGATCAGTTCAAACCTTCCAACTGTGTACTCTTTCTATATTTTTACTAGAATACATTTAGTAACTACTGTATAATGAATTGATTTTAATAATATTTCTTTCAAAAGAAAATAATGTGTGGATGAAGAAATTCTAGAAATAGAATTTCTATAAGAAAGAAATTTTATGTTCATAAAATAAGCAATATTTATATTTATACCATATTCATAAAAAAGCAATATTTTTTTCTACCTTTCAAGTCACATGCAGATAACCATACTATCTGAGTAACAAACTATAAACAGTGAACCTATGTGGGTAAAGTTTAATGTTGTAATGAGAGAAAATATTACTGAGTTAACCTGGTGCTAATTTAGAGATGAACGTTACTGTTACTGTCTATAATTAGGCACATTTGATAAGCTATTTGTAAAAGTAGCTTTAATTAATGTAATGAGTAATTTACGTTATTATTATTGAATAATTCTACCCTCACATCAGCTGAAGATGTACCTGTACATTTCTCTATAACTGAGTCCAGAGTAGTTCACAATCCTTGTTTTGAATAAAGTGGAAACACTGAAATTTGTCAATTCAAATTAACTTAGTCGATACTAGGTTAGAGCTAGTTCTTTGTGTTAAAGGTTCAGTCCCAATGAAGGTTTTCCCCTCTCCATGCCTCCTCCTTCTCCCCATGTGTCATATAGATTCCCTGAAGAGATTTGTCATCTTGGCACCAGGAAGGGGGACATTTAGACTTTCAGTCCTGGTATTATTCACACTCCTTTCTGGACTCCAGCTCAACTAGGCAGCTGTAGTGAGGTACCTCAAAAGCACTTCTACCTTGATTCTGGGGGTCGTTCATGACACGTATGTTCTGGAACAGAGCTATTCAAACTGTGGTCTGTGAACCAGCAGCATCGGCCTTCCACCTAGACTGTGAGAGTATTGGAAATGCACATTCTCAGGACCTACCCCAGAATGGTTAGGAGCGAATCAGAATGGTTAGAAGCAGTGCCCAGGAATCTGCATTTTAACAAGCTTTCCTAGGCTAGGTGCCATGGCTCACCCCTGTAATCCTAGCACTTATGGAGGCTGAGACAGGAGGATCGCTTGAGCCCAGGAGTTGGAGACCAGCTTGAACAACATAGCGAGACCCCATTTCTACAAAAATATAGAAAAATCAGCCGAGTGTGGTGGCATGCATCTGTAGTCCCAGGTACTCGGGAGGCTTAGGTGAGAGGATCACTCAAGCCCAGGAGTTTGAGGTTGCAGTGAGCTATGATGACTCCACTGCACTCTAGCCCTGCACTCTAGCCCGGCAACAGAGAGAGAACCTGTCTCAAAAACAAACAAACAGCTCTCCTGATGGTTCTGATGTGCCCTAAAGTTTGAGAAGCTTAGTCGTAGAAGGTTTTCTAACATCAGCTGAGCTATCATGACAAAATTATACTTTTAATGAGTGGCAATTATGGTTGCAGGTAAACAATATGTTCATTGGGCATAGTGAGGTATAGTCTTGGTGGGAGTAGAGTGGTTGTAGTAGAAAAGGAGGAGGTTTTGGTGGCCACAGGGTGTGATGAAAGCAGAAGGTACCTGGGGTCATGGAATCGATAGAGAAAGAGAGCTGAGAATAGACTGAAGGAGGAGCATGTTGCAGATGCTTGCCATTATAGGGGTTACTACCTTCTTTGGGGCTGAGTCTAATTTTGGTTATCTTAAAAACAAGCAAAGAGGAGTCAATTTTAAAACATGTAGAGATTTAAGTAATTTCTTCATCTGCAACAATATTAAACAACTTCCAGATATTCCCCATACTAGTATGAGATTTCTTGTTTGTTCAATTGTCTGGGTGGATCTGGGTCTTCATCTTCCAAACACACAGCCAAACACCCTTTTTTGGGGGATCATCATAGATTTATTTGAATGGGGTGGAGGTGGTGTTATCTGACTCTTTTATTTCCTCCCTTGAGCAACAATGATTGACAACATTGAGATAAGTCATAAACTCACCATTTCCTTTGGGGTAGCTCAGTGGGTAGATGCTTCTTTTAGAGGCTCTTGGTGGGAGTGTTAAACAGCAAGCTGGTCCAATTTTGGAAAGGAATGCTTTTTATAGAAACTTTAAAAGCATTACATATTCTGTTCTTGCAATGTGCAAAGAGGTCCTTTTGGAAAAGATCAACCACAGATCTTAGTGTGATTTAGAAACAATGGACAACAATCTTGTAAGAGAGGGGAAAAATTAAATAGATTGCTGCAGTAAGAGACGGTCCTCCTTGTGTTTGTTATGCTCCTACACATCTTGCTAGACATGCCAAAAATATAAGGCCTTGACCCCTCTTTATGTGGGCCATTTTCCAGGGTTGTGGCAGGAAACCTTGAGGAATTTGGTTAATGTTTCCTTCCAGGACTAAAAGCAGGTTTAGCAGATTTGCTTACTGCTTGCTTTAGAAGTGGTCAATCGCCTAAACTCAGTGTTCCTTTCTTGTAACATAATCTAGTATGAATGCAAGTGTCTCTGGGTCCTGTGCACTGCCCCTGCGGGCAATGTGGGGCCAAGGAGAACCAACATGAATATTCGGTGATCATGCTGCTTGCTGTGTTGTGAGTAACATAAATCTTCTGTCTTTGACCCAGGAATCTCATGTCTTCTCCCAACAACTGTGAAACATTAAGAGATTAATATATTAGCTTGTATGTAAGGTAAAATCAAATTACAGATCTGATAATTGTATGGTAAGAATTAGAGAGTTTTAGTCCTCTTAAGAGGAATTTTTTCAAGGATTTCCTGGTGTAGGGTATTAGGAAGGGAGCAAAGACTAGAGTAGGTAGTAAGGAATAGGATCAGGATATTGAACAGTAAATAAAAGTATTTGAAGGGGTGTTTCATGTCATAGGTGGCTATACACATATACATACACCTATTATGGGGACAGTACTCCAAATTGGTTTGGAAAAGGAAAGGACAATGTTTCTTTTCTAATAACTGTTAACCTCACCTTTAGGTGAGTGTAAGTTGTTCTAAGGGGTAATAAATAGTGGCACAGTAATATCCATAATCTGCTTATATGGCCCCGACAATCAGATGGAATACTTTACTGCCAAGGTTGATGAAGGGTGTTTCATTTTGGGGGACGATGACATTTGCTACTTTTTGAGCTTTTTTTCCCCTTCTCAATGGATCTTCAGGCCAAAGTGTTTAACAGTCGCTTTTCCATATTGCTAGAGGATGTGAAAGCTGAGGTAGAAAATGTTCAAGTGAAAGAAGAGTAAGTTGGTAGGACAGGGCTGTGGAAGGCGGATGGTGAAAGACACAGCCCTAAGTAGAGGATTGTGCAGATATCATATCTGTTATTGCCCTCATCCCACTGTTTTCTCCTTGATTTGTTGGCTGACTCATCGAACATAAGGAAGGTAGAATACACGTTCCACAGCCATGTGAATTGCAACTTTTCAGAAAGGTGAGCCACAGAACAATTTTATTCTAAACTGATGTCATTGGATTCTAGAGTCTTCTGTCATCACATTCTGTATTATTGCCATGTTAATTCCACATGCAGCTCAAGCATTCAGTCTTCTGACCTGTTCCACCTACACAGGGCATTTTACGGCTTAAGGATGATGGCCTAGAAGGGAAGGGAGAGACTTAATTTGGATTAAGTTCAATATGGGAAAATGCCTAAGGTAAGCCTTTAAAAAAATACCTCATCACGTGATTCACATGCTAAAAGAACATTGAAAACATTCATAAGCGAAGCTTTAGCACTTCCTTTAGTTTTCCACAATAACTGGATATCTGGAATGTCTGGACCCTTAGCTAACACGTTCTCCCCCGAGAGGTTAGTAGGTAATGTTTTAAAATGCAATCAGTCAATAGGGTATAAGTTTATTCTACTTAACTCCTTTAAATACAGTAGTTTAATAGTCTCGAACACATATTGTAACTTATTATCTTTAAAACCAGAAGTTCTATCCTTTCCTTCAGGAATCCTTTAGTTCTGGTGTCCATGCATGCATTTCCCCTGATCTTTCTTTCTACCTGTGTCCCTGGTTTTTTCAAATTCTCTTCCCAAGGTTTAGCAGAGTGGGTAGGTACTGTGTGGGTAGAGATAATCTTTTAGATTCATGCATTCTTTTGGGTGTGGCCATCAACTTCGGCTACCCTGTTTTTCTTGTTCCCCGTTGTTTCCATATTGGTAAGGTGACCATTATTCTTCAGTAGGCTTGGCAGTTCTCCTCCATGCTTCCTACTTTTTTTCCCTCATTTGGCTGTTTTTTCACTCTAGCTGCTGGAAACAGGACCAGAACTTCCAACCATATGAGAATCAAGTCACTTCAAACCTCCGGCATCATGGAGCGTCTTCTGTCTCACAATCAAGTAGATATCTTGGTCGTAAAACATCTCACCCCTCTGCAACACATAAAGCCAATTTACCCAGAGGAAGAAAAAGGCTGTGGCTTCCATCAAGTTCATCTTTTTCAGAAAAAAAACATTCTTTATTCTTTAGATTTCAAAAAAGCAATTCTTCCATTTACCGGCAACAAAGTAGAGCAAACTTTGATTCTCAAGAAGACCTAAGCTGTGTTGAAGTAAAATCTTCCTCAGACCATTTTGGTGTATTTAGATCCCAAAGACGTTTCTCTTCCCGTAAACTAAGTGTCATTTCCTGTTACAAGAGCACCATTTGTTTTGATCCTCAATCGGATAGTCAAAACATGTTTAACGTGAATGAAATTGAACTTTTTTCTAGAAACCAAAGCAATACTGATGCTGAAAAACATATAAGCCTCTGTGCTCCCAGATATACCACTGAACATTTCAAGAATTTTGAAACAAGAGCTGCTTCTTCAGCCCATGTTCAGAACACTGTTGATGGAATTTCCAATCAACAAAACTTAGCATCCTTCTTTCCTCTTGCAACTGTTGTTGCCTCTCCCCGTCAACAAAATGGAATTGCCACTGATATTCAACAAAGAGGCCAGATAAGTAAAGATTTGAAACTTCATTGTGGTTCTCAAAATCACAGCACAAGATATTCTCCAGCTATGATTCAACAACATCCCTGTCAACATGTAATTTCTCCTATCCTCCATCATGCTGGATTTTCTTCGTCTCTCAAAAATGCTGGTAGCTTTAGCCCACCTCAAAATGAAGTTACCTTGGGCTTGTTTGAAGAAGAAAACTCATCTCAGAATGAAGACATATCTTCACCTGTTGAAATTCCTTTAATAAGGTCATCTCAGACTTTACCACTCTTGTAGAAGGGCAGCTCAAATCAGACATTTTCCCACGAGTCACCTCCATAGTCTGTAGAAATTACTGCTCACTTCTCACACAACTTCCCTGTCCTCACTAAGCTTCACTGCATTTTCTGAAAAAGATTCCTATATTGCCATATAAATTTAACTTTAATTGCTGTACTTTTGAAAGTTAGTTTATTGACATTTTTGGAATATGGAAGTGAAAGTTGATTTCATCTGTTTCAAGATTTTTTTTCAGATTTATGGCTTAAAGATTGACTAGTTCCAAATTTTTGAGCAACTATTGTAATAGTTCCGTGGTCTGAAAATAACATCAAGATGTATAGGTCTTCTAAATGTAGTACATTCTCTGAGAGTTTAGTGTCTTCTTTTACCTTAATCATTATAGATAGTATTCCTACCTAGTCTATGGAGTTACATTCATGAATGCACACATCTTCATTTATATCAGCCTTGCTACTATATTGCTGGATCATATGGTAATTCTATTTTTAATTTTTTGAGGAACCACCATATTGTCTTTCATAGTGGCTGCACCATTTTACATTTCCACCATGAGTGCACAAGGATTTCAATTCCCCTACTACCTTGCCAACACTTGTTATTTTGTTTTGTTTTGTTATAGTAACCATTCTATTGGGTATAAGGTGATATCTCATTGTGGTTTTGATTTGCATATCTCTAATGATCAGTGATGTTGAGCATATTTTCATGAGATTGTCATTCATTGTGTATCTTCTTTGGAGAAATGTTTATTCAGGTCCTTTGCCCAATTTTAAATCAGGTTGTTTATTTTTTTGTTGTTGAGTTGTAGGTATTCTTTATATATCCTGAATATTAACCCTTGTCAGAGATATGATTTGAAAATATTTTCTCCCAATGTGTGAGTTGATTTTTCACTCTGGTAATTGTGTCATTTGATGTACAAAAATTTTAGATTTTAATATAGTCTAATTTATCTATTTTTTTTAATTGTCTGTGCTTTTGGTCCCATATCTAAGAAATCATTGCCAATCCAGTATCATGAAGCTTTGCCCTATGTTTTCTTCTGAGAGTTTTATAGTTTTAGCTTTTACATTTAGGTCTTTGATGCATTTTGAATTAATTTTTGTGTATGATGTTAAGTAAGAGTCCAGCATCATTCTTTTGCACATGGTTATCCATTTTCCCAACACCATTTGTTGAAGAGACTGTCCTTTCTCCACTGAGTGGTCTTGGAACCCTTGTCAAAAACCATTTGACCATATATGTGTGAGTTTACTTCTGGGCTCACTATTCTGTTCTATTGGTCTATACATCTGTCTTTATGTCAGTACCACACTATTTTGATTGCTATATCTTTGTAATGAGTTTGAAGTCAGGAAGTCTGAGACCTCCAACTCTGCATTTCTTTTTCAAGATTGTTTTGGCTATTCAGAGTCACTTAGGATTCCAAATTAATTTTAGGATAGACTTTTCTATTTCTAAAAAAAAAAAAATCATTGGGCTTTTGGGGAGGATTGCATTGAATCTGTAAATCACTTTGGGTAGTATCGACATCTTAACAATATTAACACATTGACTGCCACACCAAAAAACCAGAAACTTTTCCTTGGGGCTGCAGTGTTTTATTATGAAAACAGAATAGAAACTTCAACTGCAATTTAAAGGTAAACATAAATATAAAAATGAAATTTATTGATATCTATTCATTTAATCTACATTTTTAGAATTAAGTTGTCAATATTAATTGTAACAATAAGAACATCAATAAGATTTTATATGTGCTTCATGTGGCCCCAGGGTCAAAACTAGAGTGAGTTAAATATAACTCTCATGGCAATTAATGTGTTAAACCTTCAAATCCATGAACATGGGATGTCTTTCCATCTGTGTCTTTAAATTCTTTCATTAGCATTTTGTAGTTTTAAATGTATAAGCCTTTAACTTCATTGGTTAAATTTATTCCACAATATTTTATTCTTTTTGATGCTGTTATAAATAGAATTATTTTCATATAATTTCCTTTAGGATAGCTCATTATTAATGCATAGAAATATAACTGATATTTATGAGTTGATTCTGTAGCTTTGCTGAATTTGTTTATTAATGCTTACAGTTTTTCTATGTTAAATATTTAGAGGTTTTTTTCCTACATGTAAGATCATGTTGTCTGTGAACGAAAGATAATTTTGCTTCTTTTTTTCCAGTTTGGGTGACTTTTATTTCTTCATCCTGCCTTCTCTCTGGCTAGGACTTTAGTACTAAATTGAATAGAAATGATGAAAGCAAATATCCTTGTCTTGTTCTCGATCTTAGAGGAAAAGCTTTCAGTCTTTCACCATTGAGTATGATGTTTAGCTGTGGGCTTTTCATGTATGGACTTTATTATGTTGAAGCAGTTTCCTTTTATTCCTAGTTTGTTGAGCATTTTAATCATAAAGGGATGCTGAGTTTTGTCAAACACTTTTTTTTACATCAATGGAAATGATCATGTGGCTTTTTTCCTCTTTATTTTGTTAATGTCATGTATTAACATTGGCTGAGTTTTATATGTTGAACCTCCTTACACTTCCTGGAATAAATCCCACTTGGTTGTGGTGTATGATTCTTCTAATGAGCTATTGAATTCTGTTTGCTGGTATTTTGTTGACAATATTTGCATTAATATGCATCAGGGATATTGGTCTGTAGTTTGCTTTTCTGGTAGTGTCTTTGTCTGTCTTTGGTATCAGGGTGATGCTGGCCTCATAGAGTTAATTTGGAAGTGTTTCTTCCTCTTCACTGTTTTGGAACAGTTTGAAGAGGACTGCTGATAATCCTCCTTTAAATGTTTGGTGGAATTCAACAGTGAAACCATCAAGTCCTGGGCTTTCCCTTGTTAGGAGGTTTTGATTACAGATTCGATCTCCTTACTAGTTATAGGCCTATTCATATTTTCTGTTTCTTCCTGATTCAGTTTCACATGTTTCTAGGAATTTCTCCTTTTAACATATGTTATCCGGTTTGCTGGCATACAACTCTGCATAATGCTGTCTTATAATCCTTTTTATTTCTATAAAATTGGTAGTAATATCTCCTCTTTTATTTCTGCTTTTAGTTATTTGAGTTTTCTCTATTTTTCATAGTCAGTCTAGCTAAAGGTTTGTCAATTTTGTTGATCTTTCTGAAGAAAAAACTCTTAATTTTGTTAATTTCTCTAGTTTTTTTTTTGTTCTCCATTTTGTTTATTTCTTCTCTGATCTCTGTTATTTCCTTTGCTCTGCTAGCTTTTGATTTGGTTTGTTCTTCTTGTCTAGTTTCTTAATGTGTAAATTTAGGTTGGTGATTTGGGACCTTTCTTTTTTAATGTAAGAATTTACAGCTATAAATTTCCCCCTTATTACTAGTTTACTACATCTCATAAGTTTTGGTATTCTGTGTTTTCATTTTCATTTGACTCAAGATATTTTCTAATTTCCCTGTAATTTCTTTTTTGGCCCATTTATTGTTTAAGAGTGTGTTGTTTAATTTTCACGTTTGTGGATTTTCCATTTTTTTGTTGATTTCTAGTTTCATTTCATCTTGATCAAAAATATACTTTATATAACTTTTAAAATTTATTAAGATTTATTTTTTGACCTAACATATGATCTACCTGAAGAACATTTCACACGCATTTGAGAAGAATGTGTATTCCACTATTATTGGGTGACATGGTCTGTATATGTTGTTAGGTCCAATAGGTCTATAGGTCTATAATGATGTTCAAGTCTTCTATTTCCTTATTAATCTTTTGTCTGGTTGTTTTGTCCACTATTGAAAGTGGGACATTGAAGTCTTTTACTATTACTTTGTTATTAAAGTAATAATGTTAGTATACTATTACTATTATTGATTACTATTATTGTGTTGCCATCTATTTCTCCCTTCAATTTTGTTGACGTTTGCATTATATATTTAGGAGTTATGATGTTTAGTGCATTTAGTGTTACTCTATCTTGTTGGTGAATTGGCCCTTTTATTATTATATAATGTCTTTCTTTGTTTCTTGTAACACTTTAAGTTTTTGACTTAAAGTTTATTTTGTCTGATATTAGAATAGCCACCCCCACTCTCTTTTGGCTACTATTTTCATGGAATATCTTTCCATACTTTTGCTTTCAACTTATGTATGTTTTTAGAGCAAAAATTAGTCTCTATTAACAGCACATAGTTGGATCCTGATTTTTTTAATCCATTCTGTCAATATATGATTTTGATTGAGGAATTTAATCCATTTACATTTGACATAATTACTGATAGGAAAGGACTTACTATTGCCATCTTGTTAGCTGTTTTCTGTATGTCTTATAGGATTTTTGTTCCCTCATTTTCTCCCTTACTGACTTCCTTTGTGGCTAGTTGATGTTTTTGTAATGACATATTTTGATTTCCTTTTGTGTATATTCTATAGATATTTTTTATAGTTACTATAGGGATTACAAATAATATCCTAAAGTTATAACAATCTAGTTTAAACTCATACCAACTTAACTGCAACTGCATACACAAACTCTACTCCTTTTTTAAAACAATTATTTTTTTTTTTATAGAGACAGGGGCCTCACTATGTTGCCCAGGCTGGTCTTCAACTCCTGGTCTCAAGTGATCCTCCCACTTTGGCCGCCCAAAGTGCTGGGATTACAGGCGTGAGCTACCATGCCTGACCAAAAAGTCTACTCCTTTACAGCTCCACCCCCCCATGTATGTTGTCGATGTTACAAATTATACTTCTGTATATTATATAACCATTAATATAGATTCATAATTACTTTTTATGCTTTTCTCTTTAAATCCTGTAAAAGAATAAAAAGTGGAGTCATAAACGAAAATTACAATAATTCGGGCTTTTATATTTTTCCACGTATTTACCTTTACCAGAGAATTTCATATTTTCATATGGCTTCAAGTTGTTGTCAAAGTTCTTTTTGTTTCAACTTGAAGGACTTTTTTTTAGCATTTCTTGTAGATCAGATCTATTGATAATAACCTCTCTCAACTTTTGTTTATTTAGAAATATTTAAATTTATTTCTCATTTTTGAAGAACAATTTTGCTGGTTATAAATTCTCAGTTGACAGTTTTTTTTCTTTCATCACTTTAAATATATCATCCCACTGTCTTCTGGCCTGCAAGATTTCTGCTGAGAAATCTGCGATAATCTTATTGAGGATCTCTTAAAGGTGATCAGTTGCTTTTCTTTTCCTGCTTTTGAGATTCTTTTTGCCTTTAGGTTCCAACAGTTTGAGTATGATGTGCCTTGGTATGGATCTCTTTGGGTTTATGCTACTTAGAGTTTGTTAAGTTTCTTGCATTTGTATTTCCTTGTGTTATGTTAAAGTTGGGTTTTGGCCATTATTTTTTCAAATAATCTCACTGCCACTTTCTCTTTCAGGAAACCCTATAATATGTGTATTGCTGTGCTTTATAGTATCCCATAAATCCCATAGGTTCTGTTCACTTTACTGCATCCTTTGTTCTTTTTACTCCTCACAATCAGTATTTTCAAGTGACTTATCTCCAACTTTGCCTATTCTTTTTTCTGCCTGTTCAAATCTTCTGTTGTTCCCGTCCAGTGAATTTTTCAATTCAGTTATTGTATTTTTTCAGCTCCACAATTTACATTTGGTTCTTTTTGATGATTTCTATTTCTTTGTTGCTATTCATATTGTGTTCATATATTGTTTTCATGATTTTTAGTTTTCTTTGTGTTTTCCTTTAATTCCTTCAGCATATTTAATACTGCTGTTTTAAAAATCATTAACTAGTTAAGTCCAAAGCTTATATTTCTTTAGGGCCAATTTCTGGAGATCTATTTATTTATTTTTTGAATGGACCATCTTTCCTTATTTCTTTGTATGCCTTATGCTTTTTGTTGAAGATTGCAAACTTAAAACAATAGCCACTTCTCCTAGTCTTTGTAGACTGCCTCTATGCACAATAAGACCCTTATTATTCAGCCCAGTGTGAAAGCTTAAAGTCTTCTGAAGTCTTTTCTGGGCATGCATTTTTTCTGGATGTGTGTGTATGTGTGTGTACATTTTTCCCAATTCCCCCCATATACATGGCTGCTTTTAAATATCTTAATTTCCCTAAGGAGTTTCACCCCTGCTTCTTATTGGAGGCTTAGATGTTCTATGGTATTCCTCTTTCCATAATCTCTTGCACATAGATGCCAACAGGTATGTAGTCCGCCTGTATTTTTCTTGCACCACAGTGCCCATTGCTGCTTTCAGCAGCCTCCAACCTGATGTCCACACTATGCCTTCATTTCCGTCTGAGCTCTGACTCAAGCAAAACAGAAAGCATTCTCTCAGGAAGCCTCCATACAGGCCAGAACATTGCAAAAAAGATTCAGTCATTTCCTTCTGTCTTGAGGGAGGAGACAGGAATCAGGCATTTTTTTCCCTAGCCATGCTACACCAGAGATGAGGTGAGGCAAGGGTGAGCAAAAACACAATGAAATTTCTTACCATTTCGAATGTGGCTTTTTCTTGATTGGACATTCACTTGGTCGTTCCAAGCCCTTAACTTGCTTCTTGATCTCCCACAAAGATATTTCAGTAAGTCATTTGTTGTTTGTTCACTTGGTGTTTTCATGAGAAATAAGGACCTATTCCAATGCAACTCACTACTGGATATACTTCTGTAAATACACTACTTTATTTTCATAGTAAATAATGTCATTTTCTCTCTAAGTAATGGAACTATGCCTTCAGAGATGCTTTCACTGCCATTGAAACAAATAGTTGATCATGCAGAATTGAAAAAATAGGAAAAATGGCATGGTTCTTATTAAACTTGGGAGCAGAAAATAGGACCAGAAAAGTACATGAGGAATAAATGTAAGTAAATTTGACATTATAAGGTGAACTTCTCCAGACCTACTAAAAGGCTGTTGGAAAATTCTAGGCTTGACTTTAGATAATCTATGAAATGCCTTTTTTTCAAGGAGTGGAGGATAGGGGGAAGTAATACAAATCTAATTTCTAACCCAAAGTTGGTAGGTATAGTTAAATATTCCCAGTAATATTTGCATATGCTCTACTGTTTAAATTGGCTTTCAGAACTTTCTTACAATTTTCTGAGAAATACCCAGTTAAATAGAAGATCCCTGTCCAAAGTAGAAAAGCAATTTTCCCACACTTAGGTTTTTTTTAATGTGGGAAAGAGACTAGCCTAGATGTTCACTTTTGTTTTATTGGCCAGTTTGCCTATTGCTATGCCAATACCATTTTGACTTAATTTCTATAGCTTTATCCTTTATACATCCTTTCTACATTCATATAGTTCTGATATCTGCTCTTCAAAATTGTGTTGGCTCTTCTTACCCTTGCCCTTTCATATTAATCTCAGGGATGGATTCCACAGGAAAATCCTATTGGAATTTGCTTAAAATTGCATCATAAATATAGATTAATTTGGGGCCATATGAAATTGTTTTAAAACTAAGTTTTCCTATCCACGAATACCTTTTTTCCGTTTACTTAGGTAATCTTTAATGTTCTCAGATGATATTTTGCAATTTTCTACAGAAAAATTTAAAAACGTTTGTGGAATTTTTTTTCATACATACCTTATACTTTTCCTACATTTAAAAACGTTTGCAAAATTTTTTTTCATAGGTACCTAATATTTTTCCTACTATTATAAATGCTATATTTTATAAAATTATGTATTCTAACTTGTTTTATAGAGTATAAGAACAGAATTGACTTTGAAGAATTGATCATAAATCTTAATCAGTTCTTTTAGGTATTCTATTTTTTGAGCAATCTACAAATAATGACCTACAGGGAGATTGGCCCATAATTTTTATTTCTTATAATATCCATGTTTGATTTTGGTATCAGTTATACTAGCTTTATAAAATAAACTGAGGAGTGTTTCGTCTTTAATAATTCCTTAGAAGAATTTAAATAAGTCTAAATTTTGAATATTTGATAGAATTCACCGTAAAACTATTTTGTGTGTACGCATGGGAGAGAAAGAGAGAGTAAGATAAAGATGGAAGGAGAAGGATAGGGATATATAATTTTGATTTAATTTATTTAATGGCTATAGGAACATTTAAGTTTATATTTTTATAAAGAATAACAGGTTTATTGAGCTATTGTTTATATATCATAGTTTATTCTTTTAAATTGTACAGCTTGGTGGTTTTTAATTTATTTGCTGAGTTGCCCCATTTTTAAATTGGTTTATTTGTCCTTTTATTGTTCAATTGTAAAAGTTATGTATATATTCTGTATACAAGACCCTTATCAGATATATGATTTATAAGTATTTTCTCCCATTTAGTGGATGATCTTTTCACTTTTCTATTGGTGTCCTTTGAAGCACCAAAGTTTTTCCTTTTGATAAAGTCCAACTTTTATATTTTTTCTTTTGTCACTTGTGCTTGTGACATTACATCTAAGAAACAATTGCCTAATCCAAGTTCAGAAATATTCACTCCTGTGTTTTTTCCTAAGAATTTCATTGTTTTAGCTTTTACATTTAGGTTTTGAATACATTTTGAATTAATTTTTGTATGTAATATAAGAGTTCGACTTTATTCTTTTGCACATGGCTATCCATTTGTCCCAGCACTATTTGTTGAAGAATATTATTTCCTCCATTGAATTGTCTTGACACTTTTGTCAAAATAAATTGATCATAAATGTAAGAATTTATTTCTGGAACCCTTAATTCCTAATACATCCTTAATGTCTCTTTCATATGTCTATCTTTATGTCAATGCTACACTCTATCGATGGTTGTAACTTTGTAGTGGATTTTGAAATCAGAAAGTATGAATCCTCCAACTTGTTCTTTTACAAGATTATTTTGGCTACTCTTGGTCCCTTGCATTTCCATATGAATTTTAGAATCAACTTGTCGATTTCTGGGAGAAAAAAATGCCAACTTGGATTTTAATAGCCCAGGCTGGTAGTGGGGAAAGGTGGGCAGAGTAGCTAGATTCTGGTTGTATTTTGAAGGTAGAACTAACAGGATTTGCTAACAGACTGGATATTGCTTAGGAGAAAAAAAGAAGAGTCTAGGATGATTCCAGGTTTTTGGTTTGAGCAACTGAAAGAATAGAGTTTTCTTTAATAAAGAATGTTGTTAAAGAAGTTAGATATCAGTTCATATAATATCTTTTTTAGCAGGCCTTTGAAAGAAATTTATTTTAAGTCTTAGTATTTGGAAATAGTTAATACTTCTCCCAAGAAGTTGTTTTGTTTGTATATTTGTTTGTATCTAATGGGAATTGCAAGTTATGTGACTGATTGCATTGACTGCTAGAAAATACAGAACCGCATTTGTATCCCTTGTAGCAAAGGTGTAGATATCTAAAATATGTGTTTTTTTAATTGAATTCATTCACATTTGGCCTTGTTTTTATCTTTTTTCACTACTTCTAATTTGTTCTCTTAGATGTTATGTATCTTTATATACCTCCTTGAAATGTTTTTTAGAACCAGCAGAGTTTCAATAAATAAAAATAAATAGTTTGCCTTATATGCCACCAAAAATAAAATGGGGGGTAGTATTAATTTTTAAACACTAAGTTAAAGTCGAAAGTAAATTTAAATAGGGTCTTGTAGACTGTTGTTAGGACTTGAGCTTTTTCTGAGTGATAGGAGGAACTACCATTGCAGAGTTTCAAGTATCAGAGGGGCGTGATTTGACTTGCATTTTAAAAGGGATTACTCTGGCTATTATGCATAACATTCAAAGGAGTTGACAATTATTTCTGCAATTTTAGGTATATTACAGCTAATACTGATACAGAAGAACGGAATTTTCCAATCTCTAAAGCATTTAACGCACATGTAGAAGAATTAAAATTAGATGTCCTTCTTCAGAAGGCAGATCATTTACGTATGGATGAATCTGGCAAGTTGGAGAGTTTCGAACTGCTTTGTGACCACAAAGAAAAGGTAAGAGCTAGGTGACGATAACATTTCACGTAGCTTTAATTTTTGATTTAATCTATCATCTTATTCACGTTATGCCCATAATAATGATGTCGCAGTTCATACAAGCTAAATAATTGATGCAAAATTTTTTTATAAAATGACTAAAATTTTTAAAAGTAAATAGAGTTTATTAGACTCTATGATCATAAAAATGGGAATCAGAGATATAATTATACTGATTTACTTTTATTTGATTTTTACTAGTTTGTCTATTTAATAAATATTTTAAAACAGATAAAGCATGAGGCAGTATGCCAAAGCATATAGTACTGCTTCTCTGGGGAGAGGGAAAACTACATTTTAAGTTTTCCGTCTAGTTATCAGTGTAACAGCTATCAGTATTTAAAGCTGTTTCTGTCAATAGTCATTTGGTCATATTAGGCCTGAATCGGAAAAGCCTATTCCTCTCACCACCAACACTGGAAAAAAAAAAGAGTTTGCAATATCTGAGGATTTAGCAACTAAAAACACGTTTAAACACATTGTCTGAAACTTATCAAATCTCTAGGATTACAGTTATCAGTAATTTAGGTAAAAAATATGACTGCTCTTTTGAATATATGCAATTCAGTTATAGATATTATCCTCAATGCTCACTGACCTATTATATTGATAGTGGATAACTTAGAAAGAAAAAGAAGAGGATACCACAGCCCGGGAAAATGTGTAGATTCTGGCACCTATCCATTCTCTCTTCTGCATAGGCAATAGGCGGAGCTAGTGTTTGGATAATATGAATTGGTTTTAAGATACAAATGTAACACCATATTAGGTTACATTTCTTAGCCATGAATATTTGGATTTAAAATGTTTCATACTTAAATATATATATTTAGATTTAATCATCTGTGAATATCAGTTTTCCTGGCTGAGTTTTTACAAGTTTCAGTAGAAAATAATTGTAGTCTAAATAAGTTATTGAGTTAATCTAATGTGCAATTTTCTCTTTTCTTTTCAGTTTAGAGATGAAATAGAGTTTATGTGGCGGCTTGCTCGTGCTTATGGAGACATGTATGAGCTATCTACAAATACACAAGAAAAGAAACATTATGCTAATGTTGGTAAGTATTTTGTAAAGATTGATTATTCTTAAGTGACAATTAGAATCTACAACAAACCACTAGTGAATTTTAATTAAAGCTAAATTATCTTAGCTAAAACCAATATGTTTAATATATTTCAATATATCCTGATACCAAAAAAAAAAAAAATCACAATCTCAGAACAGAAAGGTATTTTTAGGACTAATATATATGTTCTTTAAAAACATTTGAGTATATTAGAATAGGCAACTGAAAAAACTTAAATTTCATTTTTTAAGTTTATAAAATCATAGAAAGATAAGACATTAAGTGGCAGTGTCTGAGAAACAATAATAGGTAGAGGACAATTATCTTCAGCTGTAGTCTACCATAATTAAAATTATACGGCTTACTCCCTATAATGTAGGACTCCAGGTACTGCAAAGAAATAAGCCCTCAGACTTCAGTTTATATGTTTTTTTCAAAATGCATCTTGAAGAAACAAGATTAACCTTGAGTTGATCATTGCTTAAGCTGAATGATATGTACATGGTGGTTCAAGGTACTGTCACCTATACTTTTTTGTGTATTTTTGAAATTTTTCATAACAGCAGCAAAATAGCCAGAATGTCAAAGTGTTGTTGTTGTTTCTTTTTATATTTCACCTTGCCTCTCACTGGATTTCAAAGTGCTCTCTTGTAAAAGCCTCTGCCATCTTTCTGAACTGACATCAAAAACCTTTTAATTCTTTGTTTATTCCAAAGTCTTCTCTTTTCCAGGGTTTTATTCTCTATGATAGTGTGAGGAAGAAATAGTAAGAAAGATCTCATCCTAGTCTACTGCCCTGTCATTTTTATTTCCAAGAAGGAAGTATTACCAAACTCCTTGTAATTATATTTCTTCCAGTTGGACATTTCTTTGCTGAATGACCTCTGCACTTTCAATTATTCCCCCAGTGGGCTCTTTACATATTCATCATCAGGTTTGTGGGACAGTTTTTCCATAGCAATCCAGTTTGCAGACCATGTACAAAACAGAATCCTAGAGAAGAGATTTATTAACTTCAAGGTAAATAAAAATTTAATGAAAAAGAACAAAGGGATTTATTTTCATATCTACTGAGAAAATCAAAGTGTATCTATGTAAACTGTTCCAACATTCATCAATATTAAACACATTTCTTTCATAAAGCCACCCTGGATATTATGCTAGCAGGTAGAAATAAGATAGCAAAATAGACATGTTCTCAGACTGCTTATGGCGTTGTGGGGGAAGCGGTATTATTCAAATAATCATACATATAAAGAAACAAATTGAAATAAGCTGTTATTAAAGAAGAGTGCAGGGTGTTAAGAGAGTGTATAACAGAAAGGAGGGTGTGATGGCAGAGGGTGGAGGTTGAGGCAGGAAAGTCTTTCTTATGGAAGTAACAGTTTCCCATAGATAAAATCACTTTAGATCTCTATTTTTAAACAGAACGGAAGTTGAATTGAGTTAATGCATGCAATGGTGAAATTGTGAAAAAGTTTGGAGGAAATTGAAGGACAAAGATGGAATATAGGATTAGAATAGGATATATCTCCAAAAAAGAGAAGTTTATAGAGCCAAAGAAAAAGGAGTAAAGCCTCAGATGTATTCACTCAGATATTGAAATAAATTAAAAAGGAGGCCTCTTGTTTATCCATTAAAGAAATATTTATTCAAAATTACCATGTCTAGGAACAATGTTAAAATGAGGGGTGGAAGGAGGGAGAGGAGGGAGAGAGGGAGGGACTTGATTATGACTAAGATGGTGCTGCACTAAGGAACTTACTCGAAGGAAAAGATCAGTAAAGAGGCAGCCAGTATAACTCAGTGTAGGGAGTAAGTGCTCAGGAAAGGTAATGACCAAGGACACTGGAGCTGAGTGCAAAGCGAGGATTCGGACCAGCGGCTGAAGAATGCTGGAATTCAGCGTGAGGAAGGAAGAAGTGCAGAAAGTTTTTCTCATAATAGTATGTTTGAAATTGTTATGCTAGAGAAAGATTTGATCCCTAGAGAGCACAGAATTCTTTCATAAAACTCAAAGTGAATTTACCATTATGCAATATATTTTTTGAAATACTGTGATTGATCATAACTTATATTCCAAATAAAATATGAATCTTATATTTAAAGGAACATTGTTATAATTTCCATAATTAAGTGATTGGTATGAATGCCTCAGAAAGATCACAAAATACAATTCTCTAAGGGAGGTAGTAGATTTCCTTTTGGTCTTCAGCTGCATAACTGAGTCTGCAAAACCAGTTTGTATATGACTAGACTTCCTTTTATATTCTCACAATGGTAGAATCACCTCTATTTAATGCCTACGGTCATGCACTGAAAGTTTTATTCATTTGACAATGTAGCTAAAATGTTGATTTAGTTTTTAATGGTTTTATATTAAACAGTATGTTTTTAATCATTCACTTAATAATTACTAACTCTTCAATATTTCTTCACAATATAAGATCAGTTATTATTAAAATACTTTTTAAATTCTTTCCAGTTTATGTAGATTTCTACGTGGGATGGTTCCCTGAATGGATAAGCTATAAAGTATCAACTTAACAAATTAACAAATAGAAGAATGATTTTAGAATAAAAGATCCTTATTTATAAAGGATTTACTTATTTAGAAAGGCATTTTGCATCTCGTTGGACAGTCTCTTCAAGACAATAATAATAATAATGATGAAACGGGAAAAAAGAAGAAAGTATGAAACAAAATGACCCCTTTTGAGAAAGTTTCTCCAAATGCAGTTCTGTTTTGTTGCAAGCATTTTGATTTGTCAAGCTATTAGACAAGCCTCTATCCAAATTTATAATATTGTTACAAATTGTTCTAAAACTAAGTATAATAATTTGGAAAAACTGCTTATGTCACTGAGGCTACTCATTATCATGAATGATTAGGCAACTTCTCAAGGAAGCCTTCCCTCACTCCTTTAGACAGAGTTACCCACTCTACTGTGCATCTTTTTACCTTGCTCTTATTCTTTGCATGTGATTTGTTTACGTACCCGCAGCCTACTGAGCTGTGAACTCTTGGAAGTCAAGAACTGTGTCTTATTTGACGTTTTATTCCCAGATTTTCACACAAAGTGGCACTTAGTAGACACACGGTAAATGTTGTTTGAATGGATTACAAAAAACAATTTCTGTTATGTTTTTAAGTAATGATTAAATGACTTTTCTTGTACTTTGTTAAATCAGTTAGTCCAGTGGGTGCCAAAATTGAGCATACATCAGAATCGTTAAAACACAGATTGCTGGCCCCATCCCCAAAATTTGTGATTGAGTATGTGGCTAAAAAGTTGCTTTTCTAACAAGTTACCAAGTGATGCTGATACATCTGGTCTTGGGACCATACTTTGGGAACCACTGAGTTAATTCAATAATCTACCTCCTACCAACTCATATCAAGATGCTAAATATAAGTTCTACTGTCTTTCAGGAAGAACTTTAAGTGAAAGAGCTATTACTAGAGCACCCATGAATGGACACTGTCATCTGTGGTAAGTATATAGGATTTAAACAGTCTTTTAAATCCTAATATGCCTCTTTATAAATTAAAATGGATTTTTCAAAGCATTATTGACCCAAATATATATAGTTGATAGTGCAGAAACTGTTCTTGTTTTGTTTGTTCACATATTTCATTGAAAATTTTATAATTTTTTTTTTTTAAGACAGAGTCTCACTCTATTGCCCGAGCTAGAGTGCGGTGGCATCCTCATAACTCACTGCAACCTCAAGCTCCTGGGCTGAAGCAATCCTCCCAGCGTAGCTGGGACTACAAGCCCGCTCCACCTCACCTGTTAATTTTTTGTAGTTTTTGTAGAGATGGGGCCTCACTATGTTGCTCAGGCTGGTCTTGAACTCCTGGCCCCAAGCAATCCTCCTGCTCAGCCTCCCAAATTGCTAGAATTATAGGTGTGAGCCACCTTGCCTGGCCGAAAATTTCGTAAATTAATCTATCAAGTCTAATGACTTTGAAGATGATGAATTATAATTAAATATAGTTCGATATAACATTTTATTTGAAAACAAATATTAAAATGATACCATGTTTCCAACTGAAAGATGGAAAAGAATGCTTCAAAGAATAAAAGCACATCTGCCATTTCTTATACCTTGATGAGTCATGGTATACAAATTCCATAGGTCAGGAGCAGCCAATTATAATATAAAAAGCACAAAGGGAACTTCATTAGTTGAATGAGCATAGGTAAATATCCTTGTGGCAAAAATAAAAATTATTCTTGATTATGTTGTGTTTTGGACCCTTTGTATGTTTATGTAGATGTTATTTTATAAATATAGATTATAAATCATAAAACACAAATAAGAATATATTGTTTTTAATGAATATTATTCTTTTATTTATAGTTGAATTTGTACAACATGTTTTTGGTTCCTTAGGTTTTTTTTTTTCTCCCCAACAATACAGGTACCTTAGATGTTAGGAAGATACAGTAATAAATATGCATAGGTTTCCAGAAATCCACCCCTGTTTGGGGTTATTTTATTCCCTATAGAGGCACTTTCAGGTAAAGTCTCCCTCAGAATGTCTGCTTTTCCACAAGTCCACCTTTGTATCACAGGAAACTCACTTTTGCCCTACCAAAATCTGAAGTACAAACCATTTTCCCAAAGCAGACCTGTTTCTTCACTTTGCCCTCAGCAGGGGGAGCTCCACTCACAAACTCACTTAAAACTTCCCTGGGCAGAAATCAGCTAACATTTTAAGTGTCTCCAAACTCTAAGGGACATACGCCAAAATATGAATAGTCTTTTGAAGCTGCTCTGGGAGGAGCAGGTAGCATCCTGGTATAGATTTTTAAGATCACTTCCCTAATAAATAAGGGTCTTGACTATTATTTCTGTAGGCAGGTTTACCTAGATCATCTAATTAATTAATACATAATACTAATAAGTTAACATATGTATGTGTCAAAGTATTTCTGTTCTTCCACTACTACTAAAAGTAACTGTAACAAATTTGTGCTGACTGAGCCATACTCTCTCTCTTTATCTCCTTTGGTATTGGAGGTGTTTGGGAGCTGGTTAGCCCTGTTAGGATGCAGAAAGGCCACCCAAGTCCTGCTCTGAGCTCTGAACTCCCTCTTCTCCTCTCCCTCCCTCTTCCTCCTCTCTTTCCTCCTCCTCAGTGGTTCTTTCTATGATGTCCTCTTTCTTCTCCCCTATATGTATCTGTACCTATGAAGAATCCCACTAAAAATGTACGTTTCACATTAATCCTCAATTTAAGGACATTCATCATTGTGGGTTTCCAAATTTTCATAGAGGAACAATGTTGAATTTTCTTTGAGGGCTTCATTTGTACCTTGAGCTATATCTTCTGAGGCTAGATTATGTTGAACTCTCCCTTAGTGGGTTTCCCAGTCTGTCTTCCACTAATCTGGCCACTTCTCCTGTGTCCGTCTTTTTTCATTTTTTGTTGTGAACTAATTAATTGCCTTGTTTATAACCATAGGATTTAACCCCAAGATTAAATCTTATCAAAATATACACAGAATAATGATCCAATTGTTTCACGTGATTTCTTATTCAATATCAGTTTTTAATTTAAAAAAAATTAAAATCTAATCAGTTGATAAAAATTTAATAAATTTAACTGTCAATTTAATCTTAATTCTTAGACTGTATTATGTTCTACTGAATGCAAAAGTTCCCATTCAATTAAATAGTAGAGGTTTAAGGTGATTGAGAAAAGAGAAATTTAAACTTTGACCTAAGAAACAATGGGTGAGATTTAGGGGAACTGATTCCATAATTAACTGTAATAAAATGTTAAGAAAAGATCTTATTTTGCTGGAATCTTTTTCAAATGTTAAGATTGAATTAAGATTGAATTTATTAGTATTTTAATAAAACATTTTCTCATTCATTTAGCATGAATGACAAACTATAGTCTGCAGATTAAGTTTGACCGCCTGTTTTTGTAAATAAAGTTTTATTGGAGCACAGCCATACCCGTGCATTTGTGCACAGCAAGAGAGTTGAGTAGTTGCAAAAGAGACTGTCTGGCCCCAAAGCCTAAAATGTTCACTATCTGGCCCTATAGCTAAAGTTTGCAGAAGCATGGTTTACAGTGTTATATGATGAGCCTTCAGTTTGAAACAAAAGATGTGATCTTTAAGGATATTTTTCATAGAGATTAATATTTGGGAATGGTTGAAAAACACCTGTCATTTTGAAGACTTAATTTTATCTTCTTCTTTTCCAAAATGAAATTGCTTTGTATCTTTATGGCCACATAAGCTTTCTATAAGATTCTGTTGTTTTTGTGATGCTGACCAAAAATACTTCTATAATGAAGAGAATAAAGTCACCAATGGATTTGGAGTTTGTTTGTCACATAGACCTGACCTTAATTATAAGTAATGTCTTACATATTTGTTGTGCTCTACCATTTGCAAATTATATCCACATGCCTTACAGCATGTGATTCACACAACAGCCTGTTTTCATTTTATAGATCGGGTGAGCAAGGCACGGTATGAGTGTGTATATGTGTGTTGGTTAATAATCAGGGCCACATAATAAGTGTAAAAACAGAAACTAGAACCCAGATTCTGTATTCTTAAATGCTCAGTCTTTTTTCCAGTATAGTATTCTACCTCTACTTTCTCATAGTATAAATAGCATTGGTGATGAATCAAAAATACTACAGGGAAATTAATGGAGTTCTTTTAGTAGTTGTTGAAACAGTATTGCAGTCAATCATTAAGGATATATTCAATGTCAATACAGAGAAAGTAGTGTTCTTGTCAAAGTTATGTAGTCAGAACCACCTCTAGATGGGGGTAATATACCATCTTGTGAACTAACTTTCTTCAGAGTTCCCATTGACCTGAGAGTTTGAGGAATAAAATGTTAAATTATTTTTTTAAATTAACAATATAAAAAATAACACACACACACAAACACGTAGAATTGATTGAAAGAAGAGATGAACCTTTAGGAGATAGTGGCCAGGTGAGCTATGAGACATGTAAGAAGATAAATAGTATTTTAGACTTTAAAGAAACAGATTTCAGAAAGATTATGAAAATGTAAGATTCTAGTGACAGATTACTTAAAAGGGAAAATATACATATTTCATATAATGATATTTATAAATCATGTATTTTTCCCCTTCACTTGGAGTAACTTGGAGAGACTGTGTTGAAAGAGCAAAATAGAAGCCTAGAGCTGTGCATAAGTAGTTCCAATTTTCAAAAAATAGAAGATTGACTCCACCACTATAGACCAATGAACATAGCATCCATTTCTTTGGTTCCAGAAAGAAACACAAAAAGTTAGTTGGGTTGTTTTGTGAATCTCTAGATGAGGAAGTAACTTTAAGTAGATCCAACATAGATTTTTCTAAAAAGGTGACATGATCTATTTTTTATTTCCTTGCTAGTAGATAGAGTATGGAAATTGGTCTGCTGTATCTGGATTTAGGCAAGGCATTTAGGCTAGTTCACTCATAACATTCTTCGGACAAGATATAGAAATGTGAGCAAGCTGCTGGGCTACCGAGGCTGACCAAGGTTTTGACCTCAGTTATTCAACAGATCACTGTCATTCTGGGGCAATTCTAGTGCCAAATCTATAACTGAGATCCTAGTGCATTTAGTAATTTTGTCAGTGGATAAAGATTTAGGAGGTATGCTTATAAAAGTTACAGATAACACGAAATTAGGAGTAACAGGGTATATGATGATGAGAATAGTAATTCAAAAGATTTTAACATGTTGAAAAGATACCTAACAAGGTATGAATTAATAGAAATAAATATGGAGAGGAAGGATAGAGAGAAAGGTGTCAAAAGTGACTAAGAACATTAGGGAAAACAGATGCAAATTTGAATAAATTGCTGAGCTTAGTTAATAATATTGTATTAATATTGGTTCATTATGACAGCTGTGTATCAATGTTGTATATCAATACTGATACAGTTATGACAAATGTACTGCAATAATGTAAGATGTAGGTGTGGGGTGTATGCGAACTGTCTCTACTATTGTAACTTTTTTGTAAATCTAAATCTATTCTAAAAACAAATGTATTTAAATAGAAAGTGGCCCAAGATTTTAAGACCAAATAAATTGGAAAATGATAATGTGCATGACAAAAATAGGGAGTTTGGGGAGGTATTTATGTGGAATTTTGGAAAAATTGGAATTGCTCCCTAATCTGGAACTCTTTGGGAGGAATGATAGAACAGAATGGCAGAGAGCATTTCAAAAGAACATAGTAAATAGGCTATTTGAATAGGCCTATATATGTTAAAGAAACAGAATAAATAATTAATAACCTTCCAAAATAGAAAGCACCAGGCCCAGATGAGTTCACTGGTAAATTCTACTAAATATTTAAGGACAAGATTATAACAGTACTCTATAATCTCTTCCAGAAGATAGAGGAAAAGGCTGTACTTCCTAACTCATTCTGTGAGGCCAGCATTACCCTAATACCAAAACCAAATAAAGACATTATAAGAAAAGAAAACTACAAACCAGTACCTCTCATGAAACTTACTTTCCCACCATTGAGAAACTAAGATCAGGAGCAAGACCAGGAGGTCCCCTCTCACCATTGCTTTTCAGCATCATCCTAGAAGTTATAGCTAATGCAATCAGACAAGACAAGAAAAGCTTTGCAAATTAGAAGGAAAGAAATAAAACTGTCTTTGTTTGCAGATACTGTGATTGTCTTTGTAGAAAATTCAAAGCAAATCAACCAAAAACTCTTAGAACTAAGCAATTATAGCAAGGTTACAGTATACAAGATTAATGTACAAAAGTCAATCACTTTCTTTTATACCAGCAATGAAGAAGTGGAGTTTGAAATTAAAAACACATTATCATTTACATTAGCACCCCCAAAATTGAAATACATAGGTAAAAAAACTGATGAAGGATGTCAAAGAAGAACTAAATAAATGGAAAGATGGTCCATGTTCATAGATAGAGAGACTCAATATTGTCAAGATGTCAGTTTTTCCCAGCTTGATCTGTAGATTCAATGCAATCTAAATCAAAATGCCACCAATTATTTTGTGAATGTTGGCAAACTTAGTTCATACAAATAGGCAAAGACCCAACTCAATATTGAAGGAGAAGAACAAAGTGGGAGAACTGACACTACTCAACTTAAAAACTTCCTATAAAGCTACAATAATCAAGTCAGTATGGTATTGGCAAAAGAATAAACAAATGGATCATTGGAACAGAATAGAGAACCCAGAAATAGACCCATGTAAATATAGTCAACTGATCTTGACAAAGAAGCAATGGCAATACAATGAAACAAAGATAATCTTTTCAGCAAATGGTGCTGGAAAAATTGAACATCCACATGCAAAAAGAATGAATCTAAATATAGACTTTATACCCTTCACAAAAATTAACTTAAAATGGGTCATAGACCTAAATGTAAAAGGCAAAATTATAAAACTCCTGGAAGATAAGATAGACGAAAACCTGGATGATCTCAGAAGTGCCAATGACTTTTTAGATATAACACCAAAGGTACAACCCATAAAAGAAATAATTGATAAACTGGACTTCATTAAAATTAAAAACTTCTGTGAAAAACAATGTAAAAAGAATGAGAGGATAAGCCATAGACTGCAAGATGCAAAATACACATTTGATAAAGGATTGTTATATAAAATACAAAGAATACTTTAAACTCAACAATAAGGCAAAAACCAATAGAGTGTAAAAATGGACAAAAGACCTGAACAAAACACCTCACCAAGGAAGATATACAGATAGCAAGTGAGCATGTGGAAAGATGTCCAACATCATATGTCATTAGGGAATTGTAAATTAAAACAAGAGTGAGATACCACTACACACCTATTAGAATGGCCAAAATCCAAAACACTGACAACACCAAATGCTGACAAGGATGTAGAGCAACAAGAACACTTTGCTGGTGGAAATGTAAAATGTTATATCCATTTCGGAAGACAGTTTGGCAGTTTTTCACAAAGCAAAATATATTCTTACCATAGGATCCAGTAATCATACTCCTTGGTGAATACCCAAAGGAGTTGAAAACCTATGTGCATGGAAAAACCTGCACATAAATGTTTCTAGCAGCTTTATTCATAATTGCCAAAACTTGAAAGCAAGCAGGATGTCCTTCAGTAGGTGAATGGATAAATAAACTGTGGTTCATCCAGACAATGGAATATTATTTGGCACTAAAAAAAATGAGCTGTCAAGTCATGAAAAAACATGGAGGAACCTTAAATGCATATTACTAAGTGAAGGAAGACAGTCTGAAAAGGCTATGTACTGTGTAATTCCAATTATATGACATTCTGAAAAAGGCCAAACTATAGAGATGGTAAAAGGATCAGTGAGTGGTTGCCAGGGGTTGGAGGAAGGGAGGAATGAATAGGCCAAGGATTTTTAGGAAGTGAAACTGTTCTGTAAGATACTACAATGGTGGATACATGCAATTTCACACTTGTCAGAACACATGTAATATGTATCACCAAGTGTGAACCCTAATGTAAGCTATGGACTTTGGGTGACAGTGTGTCAAGGTGGGTTCATTGATTTTAACGTATGTACTTCCATGATGTGGGATGTTGATAGTGGGGAGGTTGTACGTATGTGGGGACAGGAAGTATATGGGAACTCTCTGAAAGTTCCACTTATTTTTCCTGTGAACCTAAAAATGCTCTAAAAAATAGTTTGTTAACTAACAAAAAAAAGTACATTCTGAGGTCTGAGGCAACAATGGCAGTTTTCACAAAGGAGCTTCAGAGTCTTGCTCCATTAATCTGCTTTTCTTAAAGGTACAATCTCTGGAAAGGTTTGTATTGGATGGAGAGAAGTACATGAAATTCAATCTGATTTTAGAATCTGTGAGTAGTGGTATATACTAATTTAGTTAAGTTCTAAGATCATTTTTAATAGATTAATATAGTTGTTCATCTTGCTTTTACTGTAGCAGATTCTGTTGAGTATATAAAAACTAAAAATGAAGAGATAAAAATGGCCATTTTATTGGTTGGGTACAGGTGGTGTGAATTATGTCATCTTTTGTGTCCAGGAATAGTCTTATTGTTCCAAATTAAGAAAATTGTTCATTTCATTTTTGCACTTGGAAATTATGCTTATTCGTAGAAATGATCAAGATAAATAACTTCCAAAATTATATTTTTCATCTCAGTTATTAGGACACTGTATGTAAAAATTAACACCTACTCTTTAAATATTTAGGTAAATGGATAGTTTGCCTTAGACAAAAATGCTCTGAAATACTCTGAAGACTTTCATTCCTTCATTTGTTTTTTTGAGACAGAGTCTTGCTCTGTCACCCAGGCTAGAGTGCCATGCTTACTGCAACCTCAAACTCCTGGGCTCAAGCGATCCTCCTGCCTCAACCTCCCGAGTAGCTGGGACTACAGGCATGTGCCACCATGCCCAGCTAATTATTTCTATTTTTAGTAGAGACAGGGCCTCACTCTTGCTCAGGCTGGTCTTGAACTCCTGAGCTCAAGGGATCCTCCTGCCTCAGCCTCCTGGAGTGCTAGGATTACAGGTGTGAGCCATTGTGCCCAGCCTTTACTCTGAAGACTTTCATATAGACAGAAACACTCTGAATGTGAAAAGTAACATATCCTCAATTTTTAGAGCAAACAAGCAACTTGCTGAACAAATATTGTACACAATTTATAGTCAAATAATTATTTATGCAATTTTCATATTCCTAATGGAAAAAAGTAAATAATCCATGGGCTACACTATTCTAGTAATGCAGTGTTTCCAGAAAGGCTTGAGGGAGACAAGGAATTTTGTGAAAAAGCATACTCTAAAATTACCTTTGATTTTATTTGTTTTTAGTCGTAATATTTATTTTTATTTTCAATGACATTAATGGAGATCATGAATTTTTATTTTTATTTCTGAAGGAGGGAATGAGTTTTAAAAGGTTAGTTTTCATAATATTTTTAAACTTATAAATCTGTTGACATGTTTTTCAATTTAAATACTTATGTGATTAGACTTTCTTAGAGCTTTTTGACTTTGATGTTGATGATGACCGCGATAGTGGAAGGTAACATTTATTGACACTCCCTACATGCCAGGCAATGTTCTAAGCACATTACCCGTTTTAGCTCATTTTATCCTCACAACATACACAGAAATATTGTTGGTATCTACAATTATAGATGAGGGAACTGGCCTCAGGTTAATGTCAAGTATTAATATTTATTATTGTTAGGGCCCTTGTATCTATATAAATCCTTTTGCTAAATACTAATGAATGCTTTAGAGATTTTTGTAATGTTATGCTTTGGTGGTAAGTGAATAAAAATTTATGCAATAACCACTGCTGCTATTCTTTTCAGGTATGCAGTTTTGTGTGGCTATGTATCTGAATATGAGGGCTTACAAAACAAAGTCAACTATGGACATCTCTTCAAGGTATTTCTTGACATTAAAAATATTTAAATGTAGCTATATGTTCCATTAACAGGTATAAATCAGATTATTCAACAAATTAAGCTCTAGGAATTTGCTATTTTTTTTAAAACAGGAAATGAAACGACACTCTTTAAATAGTACTGTGACAAAAAAGAATCAAACTATTAATATTTGGGCAATTAAAGATTATTATTATTATTCAAGATCCTGAAAGACGTCACAGAATAGATGAGTATTATTTTTCAAAGATAGAGGATTAGCCTTTTGGTCATGAGCTCACCAACATCTAAGTATGACCAGGACTAAGTAGTTAACGATATCCACATGTCAACTTAGTAAGGAAGTACAATCCAATCTAGAGGCTTAAATTTACCACGATAAATAAACACAATAATCCACATATACATAATTTATTATTTGCCTCTGGTTATAACAGCTCAATAAATAATCCCTTGGCGTCAATAATTACAGGGACGACTAAACAGTTTTGTATAACCATTTTGATAATGCCAGGAGAACAGATTCCTCTCCCATCTAGTTCTGCTATTTTTTCTTCCATTATACCCTGTTCCATGTCATTTGATATCTGTAAGCTCACTTCTGATTCAGTGAGTATCAGCTAGGCAAGTCACGGACAGCCAAGTGTTTGACTTTGGCATTTTCTATTTTTATTGCAAAATTTTGGCTTTACATTATACATAACCTTATTAAATCATAGTCACAGTTCTGGCTGTGGTTGTAAGCGATCATTTTTGATAATCGAATTATTGATAATAATAATTATGTTATATTAACGATAGGGATGGGATGGGGACTGAGACAACATTATAAAAACTGCTTTAGAGTTTACTAGGCATTGGCGTAGTTCCATTCAACAACATCTGAAACTTGGGAGATGACTTTTCCTTTGTATGTTTCTTTCAGGAACATCTAGATAAAGCAATCCAACTTTTGCCTGAGGAATCCTTTTTGTATTACCTCAAGGGAAGATACTGTTATACTGTAAGTTGAATGCCCTTATTTATAAATCTTGTTTGAATATACTATGATTTTATGTGATACATTTTCAGTGACTTATTTATGCTTTTATTTTTACTAAGTGCCTACTTTAGGGAGAATTATAATATCAGTATACATTTTATATGAATGTATAATATACATATTTTATAATTTTATATGAATTTATGGTTTCTACATATTTTAAAAATTGATAATATATACTTTATAATTCATACACTTATAACTTTATATATTTATATATTATATGTGATATTTTATATGTATATACATATATATATGTCATTTGTCTTTCCTGCCTTTTTATTTCCCCTTGGTGTAGTCATACTCCCTTTGTGGCTGTCCCAGGTTGCCATAAAAAGGAAGTGCTATTTGTGAATGAGAAAAGAGGTAACTTTTTTGTTGAGGCAGAAAGAGAATTAGAGATAAAAAAGGGAATTTGCTTTTATTGAACACCTGCTATATGTCAGATTGCATTATATACTTTATATTGCTTTATGTGCATTATATACTTTATATTTCTTGTTGCATTTAATCCTTAAAATAGTCCTGTGGAGCAGTTATTATTATGCCAATTGTTTTGTTTTGGTTTTTTTTTTGTGACGGAGTCTTGCTCTGTCTACCTGGCTAGAGTGCAGTGGTATCATCATAGCTCACTGCAACCTCAAACTCCTGGGCTCAAGTGATTCTCCTGCCTCAGTCTCCCAAGTGGCTAGAACTACAGGCATGTGCCACTGCACTCAGCTAATTTTTTCTATATTTTGTAGAGAAGGGGTCTCACTCTTGTTAAGCTGATCTCTAATTCCCGTCCTCAGGCAATTCTTCCACCTTGACCTTCCCAAAGTGCTTGGATTAGAGGTGTGAGCCACTGTGCCCCACAATTACACCAACTTTAAAGATTAGGAATCTGAGTCTTCATGATGTTAAGAATCTTCCTAAAGTCCCATTTAATTCGTCAATGAAAGAACCAGCATTGAAATTCAAATTTAATTCCAAACTTCATGCTTTTTACATTGTGTACCATAGGAAAGAAACTTATATTTTCACAAAGAAAAAGAGGAAAAGATATATCATCTGTTTTCTCCACTTTGTGCAAGTTGTGAGATTGCAAAGTCAAATAATAGAATGATTACAAGCCCTCAGATTTTTAATAATCCACTTAATGTTGCAAAATACACAATGTTGTCTTCATTCTCTGAAATATCGCACTTTAACTATACTTTTCATTTGCTAAGTTTGTACTACCTTCGAACAACTCACATTGTTTACTTTCTATTTGTTTTTTGTTGATCCCACATTATCTGAAAGCTTCCTGAGGAGAGAGTCCACATTTTACATTTCTTGGTATTCTTTTCAGCATCAAGCTCAGTTCCTCACACTTAAAATAAACTTCTCCACAAGTATTTGTTGATTGAATAATTGATCGACTGAAACTAGAGAAAAAGTACAAAAAACAAGACTATAAAAAACAATAGTAATAATGACTACCATGTACGTGGCTCTTGTAAGCATTTTTTATGGTGGTAAACATTTTACATATGGTAGCTCACTCAATTCTTTCAATAATCTTGTAAAGTGAATGATTTGCCCAGGGTCACTAAACTAATAAGTGGTAGAACAGGATTTAAACATAGTTTGTTTCCAAAGTCTTTGCTCTTAACTAGTATGCTCTACTGCCTACAAATTATAAGTTCAGATGATAAATATGAATTGTATGAGAGGAAGTTGGAATGCATTCCAGCAAGGGAATCAGGTTTCACCAAGGTATTAAAGAGAATGAACAAATGTGTAAAGAATGTTTCTACCATATGCAGACTAAAGAACTCCAAACTTCCTGGCCACAAAATATCATAAAGTATGTGAGTGTGTGGTGTGTGTTCCTAATCAAATCAGTAGAAGAACCTACAGAAAAAAAATAAGAGGAAAAGCCAGAGGCCAGAAAAAAGCAAGGACACCAGTTCCAAGGAGTGGTAAACCAGCCTCAAAATCACCTGCTAGCCAGAGGCATTCACTAAGCCGAGTAACCTAGAGCTTAGCACGTAGACCTTTATTGGAGGTGGTGGACGGCTGACCTGAGCAAAACATGGAGCAGCTTGAAGATGACCGCAATATGTCTAGGACTCAAAAAGTGCTGTGCCCAGGGGGAAATGAAATTGACTCAGCAGAAGCTTATAGCAATTAAAATTCATTCTCAACCCTGACAATGTGGAGACAAAGGTGAAGGGAGGAAACTCTCCTAATATTTAAAAGCCATTGACCCAGCCTCATGAGTGTCTGGGGCTTGAATGTGCATTGTTTATTTAGGCTTTAAAACCAAAGAAAAATATTTTAATTCAAAATGGACCCCGATCTTCATGCCATAGGCCAATGGCAGAAGCAAATGCTGATCCTCCCTAGTGGAATTTGCCTTCACATATGCTTTGTAAAACTTTCGCAGAAAGTGTCTCAACAATGATGAGCTCACGGTCAAAAATTGTAGAATATAAAAAGAGATAAGCCAATAGAAATCGCAGTCAACAGAAAAAAAAGAATATCAGTAGACTTTAAAGGACTTCAGATTTTGGAAACATAGGATACAGAATATTAAACAGCTATGTATAATGTGTTTTTTAAAATAAGAAGAATATGGAGAGAAGGAAAACGGATGAGGAACATGAACAAAATTCAAAGCTGCTTTCTGAAAATAAACTGTTAGATATGGCTGTGCCACAAGACAAGCTAGAACTTGCAAAAGGATCGACGGAGGTTTTCTCTTACTCCAGGATGTCAGACAGTTTTTTATAACATTGCCTTTACTAGTTACAGCATTTTGTTCAACACTGACTGTAGCCATAACATTAAGTTGAAAAGGAGAAAACTAGAAGTGTTTCCACTAGAAGTGTTTGTTTTCCAGATCAAATTTCAATTAAATCACGTCACAAAAGAAAGGTCTATGAGTGGCAAACAAGCCACTCATAGAAAAGATATTCAGCATCATTAGTCATTAGAAAAATGAAAATTAAAGCCACAGAAAAAGACTACTACCTACTCACTAAAAGGGCTAAAATTAAACAGACTGACAGTACCAAGTGTTGGCAAGGATATGGGCCAATTGAAACTCCTATATGTTTTGATGGGAATATATGAATAATAAATAAATATATGAATGAATAAATGGTACAGCAGTTCTTAGGTATTTACCAAGAGAAATGAAAATATATGTTCACACAAAGACCTGTACGTGAATGTTCATGGCAGCTTTAGCAGTATAACAACATGCATGACTCTTCAGAACATTATGCCAAGAAAGTTCACGAAAGACTATATAATGTACAATTCCAATGATATGAAATTCTAAGAAAGGCAAATTATAGTCATAACTCAGTAGTTGTCTGGGGCTAGGAGTTGGGTAAGGAGATTTTTTAAAGTTTTAAACATGTCTTTATATTTCAATATTTTAGGGTGTACAAGTGCAATTTTGGATTTATTACATAGCAGTGAGGTCTGGGCTTTTGGTGTACCCACCACCTGAGTAGTGTACTTGTACCTAATAGGTAATTTTTTATCCCTCACTACTTTCCTACCTTCCTACCTTTGGAATTTCCCACATCCATTATTCCACTCTTTATGACCGTGTGTACCGTAGTTTAGCTCCCACTTGTAAGTGAGAACATGCAGTATTTGATTTTCTATCCCTGAGTTACTTCACTTAGGATAATAGCCTCCAGTTCCATCAAAGTTGCTGTAAAAGACATTATTTCATTCCTTTTTATGGCCAAGTGGTAGTCCATGGTATGTGTATGTGTGTGTGTGTGTATGTATGTATATGTGTATGTATATATGTGTGTACATATATACGTATATATACACGACATTTTCCTTATCCACTCGTCAGTTGATTCCGTATCTTTGCCATTGTGAATTGTGCTGCAGTCAACATGAGAGTGCAGGTATCTTTTTGATATAATGACTTCTTTTCCTTTAAGTAGATACTCAGTAGTAGGATTGCTGGATTGAATGATAGATCTACTTTTTGTTCTCAGAGAAATCTCCATATTGATCTCCACAGAAGTTGTACTAATTTACATTCCCCTCAACAGTGTATAAGTATTCCCTTTTCACCACATCTGTGCCAATATTTATTGTTTTTTGAATTTTTAGTAACGGCCATTCTGACTGGAGTAAGATGGTGTCTCTGTGGTTTTAAGTTGCATTTCTCTGATGATTAGTAATGTTGAGCATTTTTTTCATGTTTTTTGGCCATTTATATATCTTCTTTTGAAAAATGTCTATTCATGTCATTTGCCCACTTTTTAATGGTGTTATTTGTTTTTTCTTGCTGAATTTTTTGAGTTCCTTGTAGACTCTAGATATTAGTACTTTATCAGATGCATAGTTTGCAAATATTTTCTCCTATTCTGTAGATTATCTGTTTAGTCTGTTGATTATTTATTTTGTTTTTGTTGCATTTGTTTTTGCAGTCTTAGTCATGAATTCTTTGCCTGGGCCAATGTCAAGAGAGATTTTCCTAGATTTTCTTCTAGAATTTTTATAGTTTCAAGTCTTACATTTAAGTCTTTAATCCATTTTGAGTTGATTTTTGTATATGGTGAAAGATGAGGATCCATTGTCATTCTTCTGCATATGGCTATCCAATTTTCTCTATTTCTTTGTTTTCTATTCTGTTTCATTGATCTATATGTCTGTTTTTATATCAATACCATGCCACCTTGGTTACTGTTGCCTTGTAGTATGTCTTTATTTCTGAGTTCTCGCTTCTGTTTAATTGATCCATGTATCTGTTTTTATACAGTACCATGCTGTTTTGGTCACTGTTGCCTTGTAGTATAATTTGAAGTAAGGTTATGTAATGCCTCCAGTTTGTTCTTTTTGCTTAGAATTGCTTTGGCTATTTGGGCTCTTTTTTGGTTCCATATGAATTTTAGGATTGTTTTTTCTAATTCTGTGAAAAATTATGTTGGTATTTTTATAGGAATTACATTGAATTTGTAGATTGCTTTGGGCAATATTGTCATTTTAACAATATTGATTCTTCTAGTTTATGAGCATGAGATGTTTTTCCATTTGTTTGTGTCACTTAGGATTTCTTTCATCAGCGTTGAATAAGGAGATTGATTCCAAAGGGGCATGCGAGAACTTTGTAGGATGATGAAAATGTACTAAGTGTTGATTGTTGGAGTGGTTACAGAATTGTATGCATTTATCAAAACTCATTGAACTATATACACCTCTAATGGATGCAATTTTATTTCACATAGATTATATGTCAATAAAACTGATTTTAAGAATGCATAATGACCAAGAAACATGGAAAGTAAACATGTGGAAAAATAATATCAAATAGTAAACAAAAAATAGTAACCAAAATAAAATTATACACACACACACACACACACACACACACACACACACACATACAGTAGTCCCCTCCTTATCTATAGTTTTACTTTCTGCAGTTTCAGTTATCCGTGGTCAACCATGATACAAAAATATTAAATAGAAAACTCTGGAAATAAATAATTTACAAGTTTTAAATTGTGCACTGTTCTGAGTAGTGTGATAAAAATTCCACATGGTCCTGCTCCATCCTACCCAGGATGTGAATCATCCCTTTGTCTAGCATATCCATGCTGTATACTTAGTAACCATCTAGGTTATTAGATTGAAAAAACATCATGTATATAGGCTTTGGTACTATCTGTGGTTTCAGGCATCTTCTGGGGGTCTTGGAACATACAACCCATGGATAAGAGGGGGCTACTCTGTGTGTGTGTGTGTATGTGTGTATACACACTCATACATACACATACATAAATGTATACATTTTAAGGCAAAAGTATCTGAGAGACAAAGAGGGTAACTATATAATAATAAAAAGTTTGATTCAGCAGGAAAGTATTTATAAACTAGTGTGCTCCTAATAATAGCCTCAAAACTATAAAATAAAAATTGACCAAAATATAAGGATAAATGTACAGATCCACCACATACTGGTAGATCTTCACTCACCCCTTTTGGTGATTAATAGAACAGGAGACCAAAAAAAGTATTAGTAAACATGGAAAACATTGGAACTTCATATTAAATAAGCTTGATCTAATAAACAAATATGAAAACATGCAACTAATCACTGGCAAATATACATTTACTTAAGCATATGTAGAATGTTTACTAAAATGGACCATATGTGAGGCTATGAAGCAAATCTTAATAAATTTCAAAGAATTGATATCATGCAGTTTTTCTGATCATAATGCAATTTGATCAAATGGAAATTTGTTAAAAATCATAGAAAATGATACTGAAACCCCCAGGTAGATGCCATTTTATTCCTCCTCATTTAATAAAATTTTAAAATATCAGAATGAGGTATTACAAGGATATGGAGCAACAGATACTCTCACAGTGTTGTGGAAACAAATCAGCATAACCGCCTAGGGAACAATTGAGTATTATCTTTTAGATTTGGTTACTTACCTGCCATATGATACACAGAGGTGCCTACCCTACAGAAACTCTTGCAAATGTGCTCCAGAAAGCGTGTACAGGAATGCCTCTAGCAGCCTTGTTCAGAAGAGCAAAAAAATAGAAACGACCCAATATCCATTGACAAAAGAGGGATAAAAGAATTGTTGATGTGGAAATCATGCAGGTGGGAGAGGGACGGAGGCGATGGGTGAGATCATACCTAACAGATACAGCGTACAGTGGGTAATGGGCAACTTACAACTTTGACTCAAGCAGGACAAAAGCAATTCACATGACCGAAACATTTGTGCCACGTAACAGTCTTAAATTAAAAAAAAAGAATTGTTGATGTATGTTTAAATGATGGAATATTTTTAGTTATTTAAATGACTGAACATAAGTTATATTCATTGTCTTGGATGAAATCTTAAAGCCATAATGTTAAGTGGAAAAAAAAACAAGTCATACAAGGAAATAAACAATATGATATAATTTTTTATAAAGTTCAAAACAAAGCAAAAATAAGCATACCAAGAAGTGAAAGCATGTAGAGAAATAAGGAAATAATTTTTTAAAAAAAATAGAGGATAATGGCTACCTAGAAATCCAAAAGATGGGTCTGAGAAGGAAGATGCTTCCTGGGGTTGGGGAGAACATTAACTACATCATTAACTCTTAGGTATTCATTTTTGAACCAGTCTAATCTTTTAGAATAAACATCTAATATTTATATTTGGAGAAAAAATGAAAAATTTTAAAAAGAAAGCAAAAAATAAGTGATAATGTGAAGTTTAGTTTTGGTGGTTATTGGTTAAAAAAATCTTCTGGATTGTAAATATGTATACTGGGCCCTCATTCTACATTCCCTCTGGGTCGAGGATTCTTGTTCTATTTACATTTCTGAGATGCTGCTTCTCGGTCAGGAGGTTGGTTGGCAGCATGGAGCAAGCAGGAAGAGAGCAAAGGCAGTCTTATGGCTACTGCATGCTGTTCAAAGAAATAATCTGTTGTTATCTTAGAGTCTCAAATGAGATAAAGAAATAGGATCGGCATTATTCCCCACCCCATCCTTTTTCTTTGATTGGATACAAATTTTATAGGAGTATTTCAAATTGGTTCTAAAACCAGTGCTTCTGGAGCTCATGGTTTCTTAGAATTATGAAAAGGAAGGAAAATATTAATGTTAATACCAAAGGGTGATATCTCATATATATTATTTACGGATATATATTTAATTTGTATTTGTATATGTTATATTTATATGCATATACATACATATACACACACACATCTAACTGGGGAGAGATTATCCATTCAAAAGGTGAACAACTTTCTAGGTATGATGTTGCTCTGTATTTGCAGGTATCAAAACTGAGCTGGATCGAGAAAAAAATGGCTGCTACTCTGTTTGGAAAAATACCATCTTCAACTGTACAGGAAGCTTTGCAAAATTTCCTTAAGGTACATTTTGTCTATCCGTTATTTCAATGTCCAACCAGCTACCATCTCCACCAGTCCCTGCTGCCTTCGTTATCAAGAAAATCTTTTCTCCATGAGAAGCCCCAGTTTGAATCCCATTAATACTTTTTGCATGTTGTTTTAAGCCTCTTATAATGCAAGTTATGTTTGTTTGTTTGTTTTTGAGACAGAGTCTTGCTCTGTCACCAGGCTAAAGTGCAGTGGTGTTATCATAGCTCACTGCAACCTCAAACCCCTGGGCTCAAGAGATCCTCCTGCCTCAGCCTCCCAAATAGCTGGGACTACAGGTGTGCACCACGATGCCTGGCTAATTTTTCTATTTTTTGTGAAGACGGGGTCTCACTCTTGCTCAGGCTGGTTTCGAACTGATCTCAGTGATCCTCCCACTTCAGCCTCCCAGAGTGCTAGGATCACAGGCCACAAGTTATATTTTAAATGTAAACTTCTTAGAGCAGCTAACTATGCCCTAGGTCCTAGGAATAATAGTCTACTTTTAAACAATAACTCAGCAGCCTAAATGAAAGTTTAAGTATAGCAGCCCTTACTACCAAATCCAGGAGTAGCTTTCCAAGTCATGTGAGCATGTGCAGAAACAGTCATGTCCTGATTATTAGACTTGGTCCCAATACTCCTGATTTACCTAATATGGAACTAATTTAATCTTAAATAATGAAAAAATGCCAAAAGGAAGGCTTATCTTAAAAGCCCCCTCCTAAGTTGCAGACACGTCTATGGAAGATTTTTGGAGCATGAGAACAAATCGGTATTTTCCTTCCTATCTTAAAATGTATAATTGCTGTACTAATACAACTCTGAGTAGTAACAAGTTTGTGGACACACATATAAATGTATAATATATCCACCCATATAATCAACATCCTCTTGGGCTAACCCCTTCACCTTTCTCTGGAACCAGTTATAAAATCTTATAGTTACTAAATGTGTTTTCCTTTCCAGCCTACTTATTTCAGGTTTATGAAAATAACAGAGGAGATCAGGCTCTGAGCTGTATTGTCCAGCATCTTATACATGCTAATATTTGTGTTGTATTTCAGGGATGAATTTTGTAGGATTGAGACGGAATTTGGAAATCAAGTAGTCTCAAATGAAGAATAGATTTCCTCTCATTTTCTATCTCTGACCTGTAGCCAGTGGCTGCCTAGAATGCTGCATGAAAAAATAAGTGTTCTGAAATCAAACAGGAGCCCAACAGAAAAAAGTACAAGAAATAAAAGCACATGAGCCATACATTTTTTATTTAACATGATCTTTTTTGTTTTTTAAAAAGGTAATTAATATCTCAGGAGTTTAACTTGTTCAGTTTCACACAATGGCAATCAAAGAATTGATTTAAGATATGAGTGAAGTCTAAAACTGCATCATCCCCATTTCTTCACCTTTTTTCTACCACTGAGAATTAGCTCTCTCATTTTAAATTTTATAAGAATATGGATCATGGTATATTTAAGATAAAATATCTCTCTAAAAGGTGCCAAGTTGATTAGCAAAACTGTTATTAGAACTTGAAACTCATTTCCTCAAAATGTCAAAGTTATAACTGGGGATTAGGTTTTCAGAACATGACAAAAGTGGCTGAAATAAAACAGATAAAATCAAAAGTGGTAAGTGGACTGGGTGGAGCGGCTTGCACCAGTAATACCAGCTACTCAGGAGGCTGAGGCGGGAGGATCACTTAAGGCCAGGAGTTTGAGACCAGCCTGGGCAACATAGCAAGAATCTGTCTCCAAAAAAAAAAAAGAAAAAAATAGTAAGTGGCACAATAACGTAGAAGTACGGAGTGAAAATTCTGGAACCAGACTTCCTGGTTAAATCTCAGCTCTATCACTTCCCAGCTGACTAACATTGGACACGTTACTTAACCTCTCTCTCAATTTAATAAATAACATGAGGATACTGGTATCTACCTCATAGAGTTGTTATGAGGATTATATACATTAATACAAGTAAATTGCTTAGAGTGTGCCTACCACCTAGTAAGCCCCCAATAAAAACTCACAAAATGTTAACTTCGTTAAAATTTAAACATCTCAGCAAACCATCTTGTGGACTCCACCCTTTGTTCATGACTTAGACTTCTGAATGAAAATGTGTTCCGTGGTGTTTGTCAAAAAGAAGCGGAAAGACATCTGGAATGCTCCTCCCATATTTACTGCGACAGCTGAGGGTACTGAGGACCCTCGCTGTGGAGGGTTGAGGCTGCGGAGGAACTAAGACATCTGGGAAGTGGAGGACAGGAAAAGGGCACAGCGCAGACCTTGGGTCCCACACCCTAGGAGAGTCTGCAACCCTCATCCCCACAGGAGGCCAAGTTGTTGGAACCGGACTATAGACTCCTGTCCCCAACCCATCCCTCCCAGGGGCCAGGAATGTGTCTGCAGAGCCATCCATGGGGTCCCACAGAGGTCGAGAGCACTGGCTTTAGGGTCAGACAATGAAGTTGAGACCCAAGCCTTTTCCTGTCTGTAAGACCCGGACACATTTCTTTATTTCTCCTACTCCCAAATTCTTCATCGGTGCAGTGGACATCATAATATTAATACTTACTTTGTACGGTTTTGTGGCGATTACATAAAATAATACATGTAATTTTCTTGACCCAGAGTCTAGCATGTCAAATGTTCTAACTAAAAATAAATGTTAGCTACTATTATTTTGCTCTTATATGAGGAAAAATCTTGTCCTCCACAATCTCAAATCATGCAGGGAGGTGATTTTAGACAATTTGAGTAGTCATGTGTGAATCGCCTGTAGGAATTCTTTCAAACTATAATATGCTTCCCACGTCATCCAGAATTCTGGCAGGATTCCCTAGGACAGTGGCTCTCAAACTTGGCCATACGTTAGAATCATCAGGGGAGTTTTAAAAAATGTCATCCCAGGCCACGACCCAGACAGATTGTTTCAGAATCTCTGGGTATACGGAAGTATAGTTGATAAGCAATAAGCAGTAAATTATACCCAAAGTATAATTTATTAAATGCATAGTTCAGTGAGGTTTGACAAATTTATATACCCACGTAACTACCACCATTTCAAGATACAGAGCATTTCCATCATGCTAGAGAGTTATCTTTGCTCCCTTGCTACAAATTTTCCCCACCCCCTGCCCCAGGTAACCACTGACCTGCTTTCTGTCACTTTAGTAATAGTTTTGCCTATTCAAAAATTTTATGTAAATGGAATCATACGGCTTGTACCTTTTTGTATGTTTAGCTTCTATGGCTCAACATAATGTTTTAAAGTTCATTCATTTTATTGAGTGTATCAGTAGGTCCTTTCCATTGCTGAGTAATATTCCATTATATGGATATAACCACAATTTGTTTATGTGTTAAACTATTGAGGGACATTTGAGTCGTTTCCAGTTTGAGGCTGTTATTAATACAGACAAATATTCTGTGAACATTCATATGCAAGATTTTGTGTGGACATATTTTTACTTCTCTTGGGTAAATGCTAGGAGTGGAATTGTTGGGTCATATGGTATGTGTTTTTAAAACTTGATCAGTGTTTTTAAAAGTCCTGAGGCTATTCCAATGGCAGCCAATAGGAAGGCTGAAAACCACAGGACCAAAGGATAGGTGTGTGTAGTAGATGATGAATGTGGCAGTCCTAGGGTACAGGCTGCCCTGACTGCACCCACTGTTTGTAATCATATGATCCCTGACTCTCTGTTAGTGGCTTCACCGGCTGCAGAGCTTTCTGCTATGACCTGATATGGTAGAAGGCTGCTGCTTAGGTTGTGAGATGTTTTAAAGCAAAACCAATTTATTAAACAATGTTTATTAAGCACATAACTAGTACCAAACACAGTGTCGAATGCTGGGAACACAGAAATGACCAAAACAGGTCCTGCCTTTAAGGAACTTGGATAGCCAAGACCAAGTGGACATGTATAATATACTTTGCCAGCTGTTAGGATAAAGAATCTTCTAAGAGCCTCTCTAGAAACTGCTCCTTAATTGGAACATTATACTGACTAATGCTGCCTGCCTTGTAATTCACCCAGGGCCTTTGGTAAAAGGTCAGAATCTGCTCCATTTTAGGAATTCAATGTCATTAGTAGCCTGTGTTCCTTTGGGCTTCATTTTCTTTTTTTAGCTATGAGAACAAAAAGAAGTATTCTGATTTATAATCACTTTGGTTAATTAAGCATAGGTCTTAAGATATATAGGCGAGTTAAAATGCCAGTATTAAAGAAATAAGATGCTTATGTTCATGCACTGGAGCAATTTATCCAGACGGAATTTGGACAGAGCTGGAGCAACTACTAGACGTAGAAGAAGGCATCGTTGAGCAAAATTCAGTCTAAGTTCCTCTTATTAGGATGGCTCAAGAAATGTACTCACCAAACTAGAAACATTGAAATGGAAATGATTAGACAAAAGAGAAGAAACCGGAGAACGAGAACCCATCAGCATTGTGGATGGCTCTGCAGGATGTTCAAGGCTCTGGCTAGGACTGAATGTGACAACTTCCTTTAACTGTTTGTGGCTTTACTGTCTCTCTAGCAGGTTCCACACCCGGTCCAGACACTGTTCACCTACCTGGTCTTAAAGAGTTCCATCCAGTCTGGCTCCCCACCCCAGGAGATTTTTGTCCTCCTCCTCCCAGAACCTTACCTTTTGGATCCTGTAGAGATTAAAATGTCATTTACAAAGGATGTGCTCTCTTAAGATGTTGAACCACTCCTCGGCACCCTAACTTGGATTCCTCTGAAAGTATCTCATTGCTTTGTAAGCTTTATGAGGATAATAATCAATTTTATTTTAATGGCTAAATAAATGCAAAAGCCATGTCTCTACCCAAAAGATACTTAAATTGATAAAATAATTCAAATGTGAAATAGCCAACCTAAATTCTTGGAGAAATTTGGTTGATAATATTTTATTTATTGAAATATATTCCCTTCTCTTGTGGTTGTTTTAATAATGTCCTGTTACTCTCTTGTCTTTTTCTCTTAAATCAGGCTGAAGAGCTATACCCTGGTTATTCTAATCCCAATTACCTGTACTTGGCAAAGGTAATGAAGACCACTCTTTTACGGTCACTTTGACCCCATTACATAAAAATGTGATTACCTTTAATGTGAGTTATTTTTTCATTTCCAGTGTTATATTGATATTGAGGAAAAACAGAATGCTTTGAAGTTCTGTAATTTGGCATTATTGCTCCCTTGTGTTACCAAAGAGGTAAGTCCAGACAGTGACAATGAGTACTATTATCTTCTTAATACTATTCATGTTCAAAATATGAACAACTGGCTTAGATACAAATGGAGTTTTCTTTCTTTAGTAGATTTTACTACTTATTTTTATTTTTCCAGATTTATTGAGGTATAATTGACAAATAAAGTTATATATAGGTAAAGTATACAACAGGACGTTTTAATACACATATACATTGTGAAATGACTACCATAATCAAGCTTATTAACATATCCATCACCTGCTTGAAGCAGATTTCAAGTATACAGTACAGTATTATTAACTGTAATCACATTGCTGTCCTTTAGATCTCTGGAACTTATTCACTCTGCATAATTCAAACGTTGTATCCTTGATCAAAACCTCCCCAATTCTTCTACCCTCCCAGCCCCTGGCAACCACCATTCTGCTCTATGCTTCTGTGCTGGAGTTTTCTTTTATACTAAAACATTTTTACTTGGATTTTACACATACTATAGAGTTTTAAAATTTGCTGTTATCTCTGTAAGATAACCTACCACCAGGAAGCCCCTTGAATGTTTAAGGGACATGCAAACTATGGGCTAGCAGCTAAAACATCCTGATGCTTGTTAGATATAAGAGAGCAGAGAACGGGACAAGCCCCTGCGAAGAAGGAAGAACAGCATAATTCCGGGGAGCTGGTGATTAAACTCTGTAGGCAGCAAACAAACTAGACAGGCTGCCTGGCTTAGAGCAAAGTGAGGGTCCAGGGAGTTCGCCATTCTCAGTCCCCAGCTTACAGCAGGGTGTGGCTATCCAATTTCATGAAAAAGATTCAAAGTATATATTAACATTTTATTGGTTTTGGGACCCCTGCCATTAATCAAAAAGAAACTATTGCATTGCCTCTTATCCTTTTATTCAATAATTCAGGATTCTGGGTCTGCTACAAGTTTCAGGCATTCTGCAGAGTTAACAACTCAGTCTGTGCTTCTGTGAGCCATTGTCTAGTATTGTGGGAACGAAAAGAAATAGGTAAATGTTTCCTGCTCCGTTCTCATACCACCAGACATTACCATCCTCTCGATCATAACAGAAAGAAAATGCCTCAAGAAAAGCGCTCCTCTTTTTCTGTATTGGAGCAGTATAGGCTCCAATATTAGTTGTGATCTGAAATATAAACAAATACATGCCTATCCTCCTCCTTGGAGCCTGTAGCCTCAAAGAGAACCTATGGCATATATCCAGACAACTGCAGCTCCAGAGACAAAGCATGAAGTGCTAAGAGAAGTACAAATACTTACTTATGTAAATCTGGAAAAGGGAGAAATTGTTTTTACCTAGAAGAGGTCAAGTGGCATTGGAGGTGGACTTTGAAAGATCTATGTAATGCGGATGTGTGGGCAAGTACATTGCAGGTCGTGAGCAGAGGCACAGAAGTGAGAAAGCAAAGATTTGTTTGCCTGGAGCAGAAGGAGATGGCAGGGCAGTCACGGCACATAAGGCTGAACAGGGAAGTGAAACGAGATCTGCCAAGGAACTTCAGGGTTCGAGGGTGCCTGAGTCTCTAAAGAGGGCTCATCAGGTTCAAGAAGCTGGTCTTGGACTGCTTCTCTGTATCTCCCAGATGTTTGGAATTTCCCGCAGAGTCGATCGTCTGTCCCAACTCAAATCCCTCAGTTGGTTCCATCAGTTATAATAGGAAGCGCAAAATAGCGCCGTCATAACAGTGGCAGTCTTTCTTCAAAAGACAAGGGTTCTGTGTAATTTTTTCAGCAGAAAACAGATTTTGTTCCTCTGGTTGCCTGCTCTGCGTTGGTGATTGGAACCCTATTGTCTCTCACATCTTTCCTGAATGATGTCAGTTTGGGTTATGTGCAGTCATTTTACACTGAATGTCTGCGCATTCTTATTAGATTATAAGATTACAATACAATATGATAATGAGGTGTAATACCTAGTTTGACATGGAAATGTTTATGCACGAAATTCAGAGCTCTCACAGGAGGACTAAATATCGATGGACCTCAGGACTTGGTCCTTGATCCATACGTCTCCTGTCTGCTCTCCCCTTTCCTTCCTTCCCCCCACCTAAACTGATCCTCCATGGCTTCAAATGCTGCCTGCATGCCAGGGTTCTCCAGTTTTTGTCTCTAGACCTCTCTTCTGAGCTCCAGAGCTGCTTACCCGACTTCCTAGTTACCGTCTCCACTTGGATGTCTCTCAGACACCTCAAACTTGACTCGTCTTCAGGCCTTTGGAGCTGTTCTTCCTCCATTTTCCCCCCTTAATAGATGGCACCTCCATCCACCCAGTTGGAAAGCTTGGAAATCATCCTTAACACCTCCTTCTCCCTCTGTTCCCCAAACCCAGACATCTACCCAGTCACCAAGTTCTCAGATTTCCTCTTCTAAAACATGACTTGAACCACGCCACTGCTTGCTCACTCCACTGCTGCTACTCGGAGCACAACGCCGCCCACCTTCCCCTGGACTGCAGACTCTGAGAGCCTCCCAGTCGGTCTCCCCACAGCTTCCTGGCCTCCCTCCAGCCCACTCTTGACTTCCAGTAGCAGCCAAAGGAAAAGATTAAACATAAATATCAACATATCACTTCCCTGCTTAACACCCTTTGCTATTAGGACGAAGTTCAAAATGTTTAGTGTGTCCTTCAAGGCTCTGATCAGCTCTGGCAAATCTCTCAAGCTTTTTTGTTCCCGGCTCTCCTCTCCTCTGCACTGTATTCCTTCCTGCCCTTCATCCTCAGAACACATCATTCCCTCTTCCTGAAACACTCCCACCCACCCCCTGCACTCCTTTTGCCAGCTTTATTCCTGCTCATCCTTCAGGCCTCACTGTGACTTCCATTTCTTCAGGGAACACTTCCTTGACACTTGCTGGCAAGAAAGCTCCTTAGTACTTTTCCTCCCTGTCCTTTAGCACAGTTGTGATTATATAGTTATTATATTTGTGATTGTTCCATGAACGATTGAATCCGTGGATGTTATTTGTCTGATTATTGCATGAATAGTTGTTCCACGAGAGCAGCAACCCAGCCAGTTTCAGTTCCCACTCTGCTCAGTGCTGAGTGTACTACCTAGTGTAGGTAAGCGCCTAATAAGTATTGGTAGAAAGAGTCAAGCCACTAATACCATACAAATAAAAATAATAGCATGAGTAGTAATAATAAAGAAGAGTGATAATAGATCTAAGAAAGCTGGACGCTGTGGAAGTATTTCTGTAATAAACAAAATAGCATGAGCAAATATTTCCCACATTACCTTTTTTCTCCCAGTGATGTCTCCATTTGTACTCTTAGCAGTTTTTTTTTTTTTTGAGTGGTCGAGGTACTGTCAGTAATATTTCAATCTCTTTTTCAATAAGAAAATGGGATGAACTGAGTTGCATGTAGCAGCCCCCATCTCTATGAAGTTTTTTGAGATTGAAATATTCCCCATTTGTGATTCTGCTGAACAGTTTATTCATTTCCAAAATGACTAGCAGTGCCACTAATTACAATGAAGACCTAGCCAGCAGTTTTCTCTCCCTCAGGTGAACTCGAATAACAGGTTTGCTTCTTTTCTTATGGCATTCTTACCGCCTTTGCTGCATTGTAGCCATTCATAGACATGTCTTCTGTGCCCTATTAGGGAACTCTAAGCTCATCACTCTGCTATTTGATTGTGAATGTCAGCCATTTGGTCTCCAGAGCCCCGATTCCTGGGTGCAAGCAGCTTTACGTTCTCAGAATTTGAAACTACAGTATTTTGATTATTCATGTGGACTTTTCCTAACCTTAGGAAAATAACCTCAGATCCCGAGAAACATTCATTTTTTTAAATAAAAGGGATTCCTGTGGCTAAGGCAGCGTGAGAATGATTGCTGAATGAAATAATGAGTTCACTGGCAGCCTAAAAGTTTTTGCCTGGAGGTAGTATTAAAGTTCATTGACTTGGAGTCTATGGAGAAAGCTCAAATATAAAAAGCATTATGTAATGTTTTGCTTTATAGTAAGGGTTGTGCTAATCTGATTTCAAGGAAAAAAAGAACCTATATTTTAAAATTGCTGTAATACCTTCAAGTGAAATTAATCATCCTTCCAAGACAAACAGATTTTTATAGAATAGTAAATGCAATATACAGAAACAACCACAGGAAGAAATGGATTCTAGGAGTGCTGAAAGTTAAGAATACTTCTTCATATTTAGCAAGTAGCATAGTTGTCTTAGAAGTTGCCTGTTGATTAAAGTCCTAAGCTACATTTCCAGTCTGTTTTATGGGTTCAAAATCATCACTTTTATCGGAAAATCCTCTTAGTAATAAAATCCTAATCCTGCTTTAAATGTTCTATCTTAATTAAGATATCATATTTGATTATCTCAAGACATTGGTTTTTCAGGTAGGTTTATAAAATAGAATTTGTCCACATGTTCACGCTGCCTTCCTGCGATAGGATTGCTACAGTTCAGAGCAGAATGAGTCACTTACTAAAATCCAGTAGTGTTGTCTCATTTGTTAGAAATTCCTATTTGCCTGTTTCTTTCTGGTTAGAATTTATTTCTTATAAATTAACTCATCTGTGCCATTCATGCCTAGAGAATATATTCTTCTTTGTATGTTATTTTTAAAAACTAATAAGGCCATTATAGGATGTACAGACTTTTCCTACTTTCTAAACAGACATTTTCATGAGTTGCTGGAAGGGAGCAGTACTCTGTTTACAACCTTCTGTTTCTACACTTTTGACTTTTACCCTCTGATCATTTGCATGTAAAATATATTATTTCTTAAGATTTCCCAATATATAATAGCCTTGGTTGTATTCTTTAAATCAATCTTAAAAACACCCTTAAAGAAGTTTCTTAGACTTCTAATTTAATATAAATAAAACTCTCTCTTATTTCTCCGAAGTCTTTAGCAGAGAGCATCGATATATTTTTCCAACACTTTCAGATGAAATCAATCTATATTTCTGAATGTGTGTGTGAGTGAAAGAAAGAAATTATCTTTACTCATTTATATTACAAATGTGGGGGTGTACTCTGCCAGAGGATTGGGATACAAAGAGAAAAAACAGACATAGTCTCTGCCATCATGAATTCTGTGGTCTAGTGGGGAAAGGTAGGCACCGAACAAGTCGTAGCAATAAAATGTGAAGAGTGTTATGGAAATGAAAGCACAAAGATTTATGAGAAAATACAACTGGTACTGTAACCTGTGCCAGGGGCTATGAAAGGCCTTCCTAGGGTTTTGCTATGTAATCAGAGATTTTAAGGAAATGAGAATTTAAACCCAGTAGTTTCAATCTTTAATTAAGACTTGCTTGGAGGGTGAAGAGCTTATTCAGAATACAGATTCTTGGTCTTTTTCTGGAGAGAAAAAAGCTCTGAGCTCCAGAGTATAGGGACACCAACCTCAGTATCAACATGGTTTTGCTCAAGTTTCCATCTATTTGAGTTCTGCTTTTTGGCTTAATGCTAAGATTGTCCCAGAATGAGAATACGGAGAAAGACAGGTGGTGGCTGAGTTCTTGACAGTGCAACCACAGGAAATGATGATCTTTGAGGACACGGCTGTGGATTCTACTCAGGAAAAGTGGGCCCTGCTGGACCCAACTCAGAGGAAGCTGTACAGAAATGTGATACTGGAGAACATCAATCATGTGGTCTCCCTGGGGGTCTCCCCTGTGAAAATCAGATGTGACTTCCCGGTTGATGCAAGGAAAAGAGCTATGGAGGGAAGGAAGAGGATTTACACAAAGCCAGAGTCCAGGCAGGAAGGTCTTAAAAAGAAAGACAGAACTTCCATGCAGAACAACAGCAGGACAGAACCATCTAACAGCATGTCAATAGTAAGATTCATGAGGGTGAATCCTGTTCCTTCACATTAGAGTGAAGGGAAATGAGCTAAATTAAGAATGCAGCACAATCACATGACTGGAATTTGAGGTGAGAGAAAGTGTGCCATCTCAGCTCAAAGGTTTGGATCGTTTGAATTCGGGGAGGAAAGGAATAACCTAAGCTCAAAACCATAACCTGAGTTCTTATAAGAGGGCAAGCAAATAAATATAACCAATATATCAAGTGCTTGAAACATAATGAAGACCTCAACGTTAATCAGATAGCTATCCAGCTGACCTGCTAAAAAGGAGAAAACTTCTCTATGTGAAGGAGAGTAACACACTACATGAATGTTACCAATGTGGGAGACTTTAACTGGAGACTATCACTGAATGCTACATCGAATTCATATGTAGAAAAATAAATGAATGCGTGAATGAATGTGAGCAAACCTTCAACAGCCTTTTATCTCCTCAGTAACAGAGATTGCACTCTAAAGAGGAGCTCTTTAAATATAATGAGTGTAAAGACATTGTCACAGCTCAGCATCAACTCAACATGTATTAATTCACACTGAAGGGAAAGCCGATAAATGTAATGAATGTGGAAAACACTTCAGCCAGAGAGCTAACTTTTTTTCGTACCAGAGAACGCACATAAGAGAGAAACCTTTGTAATCAATGTGGAAATGCCTTCAGTAGCCATTTATTCTTTTAAACAACAGGAGTGAATTAACACTGGAGAGAAACCATGCAAATGTGATCTATGTGGAAAAGCCTTCAGTTCATGCTCTAACCTCAGCCATAATGAGACTATGCACACTGGAGAGAAGCCCTGCAAATGTAAGGAATTGGAAGAGCCTTAAACCTTAGCTCTAACCTTTATAGACACCAGAGAGCTCCCACAGGGATAAACCCTACAGGCTTCAGACAAAGCTCAAGCCTTGAAGTACAGAAAAAACTTAGATTAAAACAGGAAAAATGTGGCAAGTCTTTACCAGGAAGAAGCAGCCTGTTAGGAAATACAAGACAATTCAATGAAATAAACATGAGAATCCCTTTTCTCATGGAACAGCTCTGTAGCACATGTGAGGATTCACATTAGTCACGAATGAAAGTCTTCAGTGATTATATATACATTAGTTAACCTTAAAACTCTCACATTGGAAAGATTTCCAGACCTCAAGTCAATGTAGAAATGGAGTTTACGTAACTTACACTGGAAAAAAAGCTCTATCAAGAACCCCTTGGCACACAATTTGACAAATAATTTAGACTTTTGTCCAATGACATATTACTGGAAAAAAATGTAGTATGGAAGTGTAGAATTGTGATGCTTTCTTGGAAATATTGAATATAGAATTTGGTAATACTTAATAAGCAATGAGATAAACCCCTGTTTAATAGATTAGTCCTAGTGAATATGTATGCAACAAAAGTTATTGATGAAAAATGTAATCCATTGATATTGATCTTTTTAAAAAACCCATAAAACATTATGCTGAGTAATTGGGCCCTTTTCCTTTAATATACCATCACTGTTATCAGTTGATCAGTTTCTATTTTTCATACAGCTCTAAACATATATACAAAGATTCTGTTCAATCAGAAAATAACTTTTAATGTAACTAAAAAATGTAGAACACAAAGTTATGTGTTCTATTATGTTAGTGTGGAAATATGTATCTATATGGCAAGGGTGAATGGAAACATGAACAAATATCATGACAGTATCAAATATCCTAGAAGATCTAGAAGCAGGTAGTACACAGACCCATACTTTATGAAATACCAGAAAACAGATGAATGCCCAAAATTGAGAAATATGATGCATACAAGCACTGAATCAAGTGTACAATATAACTGAAACATTGAGTACTAGTGGGAGAGAAGATATGAAAGCCTTATATGCCTTTTTCTTAAAGGCAAGGGAAAACCACTGGAGTGTCTTAAGCAGCAGATAACATAGTGAGATTTTTAGAAGAGCACAGTAGCCACCGTGTGGAGACTGTCGGCTCGGAGTGGAAGGGAGCAAAACTGGAAGCAGGAGTATCATTTGGTAACTACTGCAATGACAGAGCCATGACATGATGGCCTGGACTAAGATGATGACAAGAGTAGAGGACAAATTTAACCAAATTGTAAGTCGTATTCTCTACAAGACTTGGAGATTGATTGTTGATGGAAAAGGAGGACTCAAGGGTGACCTCTTGGTTTCTAGCTTGGGAAACCACCCAGGGTAGATGGAGGTGCCTGTTACTGACACAAGGAATACAGGAGAGCCAGGTTTGGTAGAAAAGGTGAGTTCAGTTTTGGAATGTCGAGTTTGTGTTTGTGAGATTTTCAAGTCCAGTGAATAATTGGATATATGGCTATTAGTGATGTTTGAAGTCACAACTGTGGAAGAGATCACCCAAAGAGATTATGTAGTATGTGAAAAGCAGACTGCAGAGGATCAACCCCTGAGAAACACCAAAATAGTGGAATAAGGGGAAGAAGAGGAAACTGCAAGTGAGTCTGAAGGAAGAGAAGACAGGGCCTCAGCAGCCAAGGGAGGGTGGAAGTGATCAGCTCTGTCACATGCTCTGGAGAAGCCTTGCAAGCAAGGGACCGGAATGAGTCTGTTGGAGTTAATGATGTGGGTGTCGTTGGTGATCTGAACCAAGACTGTTCCAGTAGAACGGTGGGCATAGAGACCAAAGTGCAGAGCAACCGGAAGTGCAGTCAGTATGCGTGGATTCCCTTCCAAAGAATGTCATGGGGAAGGGAGGAGAACTGTAAGGTGGAGGTTAAAGGGATGCTTGAGTTGAGGAATAGTTTACTGTAGATGGGAAATATAGGAGCACATTGAAAGGATGATGAGAAAGAGCCAGCAAAGAAGGAAGAATTCAGTAAAGACTGGAGAGGGAGGAGATAATTGATAGAATAAGCGCCTGAGGGAAGCAGAGAGGATGAGATCTGGAGCACCTATGTCATTCTTCTGTAAGAAATTGATTCCTAAATATCGAAAATTGTTACTGTGTTCCAGCATCTAACCATTCATTTACCAGGCATTTATTAAGGGCTCTCTAGGTGCCAGGCACTGAGATAACCCAACAGTTACAAAGATAAACATGGATCTCAATACCTGGAATTATGGATTTTTTATAAGTTCTTTTAAGTAACACACAAATATCCTAAATACCATTGATCTTATTTCTCACAACCTTCAGTAAATACTGTTTGGGAGAAGGTAGACTTCTAGTTATAACCACAGTAGAATCCATATTTTAATGTTTATGATCAAAACTGTTGACAAACTTCCAATTTTTAAAAAATCTACGTAACAGCTACTTCCCAGTATTTACCTTATCCCATTTTCTTCATCTGATTACTTTAAGTTGTTATATTCCTTAAATCCTTTCTGATAGGTGCTCAGTAAATATTTGTTAAATGTAAAAACACATTAAAGTACCCAGACATCTGAATTTATTATCACTCTTTCTAACTTCCACATTTGTTATAAAGACGTAACAATACATGTGGTGCCCTATAAGATATATTACATGATTTTTAATGTTAAATATAAGCTACCTGATAAAGTCAATAATGAAATATATGTTTGTCTGGCTTTTACGGTAGAAACTCAGATTTCTTCAAATCCTGCTACGAGGGCCAGGACTTCTTCACATCTCATAGTTGAAAAGGAAAACAATAATGTTGTCAGTGCAAAGGTGAATCCATTGTGTCAGCTTACGTAAAAGGCTCTCTCCTTCCTAATCCCACCACTCCAGATCTGGGTGGGTGTATTATCCCAGAAATAGCTGTCCATGAGAATTACCTGCATTCTCATGGATCTAGATCATGTCTGGTCCCAAGAAATCCACAGTTTCTTTGTAATGATCTTTCAGAAAATATGCCTGCACTTAACAAAAGTCTATTTGAAAGTACTCGAGTATCAGGATGAATGCCTAAAATTTCATTGTTTATTTTGTATTTTCTTTATAGGATAAAGAGGCACAGAAAGAGATAAAAAAAATAATCGCTTCCTTGAAGAGGTAAATAAAAGAACTTACTCTTCAACAAATCAGATGTGGTCTACTAAAATTTAAACTAATGAAAATTGAGTTTTTATTATCCCTTTTTTCTTTTTTGATGTAAGGGTAAATGTGCTCAGATTTGAAGGTAAAACCACGTTTCTCCAGAATGCATTCCACTAGTAGCACTACAAAACTAATCATGTTATTTGGAGAATCTATTTACTGTAATGTCAGTACATAATAATCTATAGACATGTATGCTTTATATTTTTCCTATCAATAAACAATAGCCTTCAGAATATTTCTTTAAATAAAATATTTAAATCAATATAATAAATGAACTCTTGTGAGTATTTTATTGTTTCAATGAAAACTTTATAAAACAAAACAATTTTATTCATGTGAATGAAAAAAGGGAAAATAAGTGAAGAATATGAATGAGTTGTTGGTAGAAAAAGAAAAACAAAAGAAGAAATATATTGTAACTAGTAATCAAAATTACCATAAAATACTACTTTACCATCAAATTATCAAGGATTTTTTTCTTCTTTCAGGAAACATTCAATGCTGCCAATATTGCCATGAGACAGAACATTTTCATATGGTGTTAGTGAAAATATATTTTGGTATAAACCTTTGCTAAAACTTGTCTAGAGCCTTTAAAAAGTATTAACTCTTTAATCTTATAATTGCATTTTATGGAAATAGTCCTAACGAGAAAAGTACAATAATTTATGTACAAATGTTCATAATAGCAAAAGACTATGTCCAACATTAAGAAAGCAGTTAACCGCATTAGAATATAACTACAATAGAGTATCATTTTGACATTAAAAATAATTAATAAAATGTGGTATATGTGTACCATGGAGTACTATTCAGCTACAAGAAACAATGGTGACAAAGCACCTCTTGTATTATCCTGGATAGAGCTGGAACCCATTCTACTAAGTGAAGTATCCCAAGAATAGAAAAATAAGCACCGCATGTACTCACCATCAAATTGGTTTTAACTGATCAGCACCTAAGTGCACATACAGGAATAACATTCATCAGGTGTCCGGCAGATGGGAGGAGGGCGAAGGGCATGGGGATATACAAACACAATGAGTGCGGTGCGCACCATCTGGGGGATGGACACGCTTGAAGCTCTGACTGGGGGGAGTGGGGTAAGGGCAATATATGTAACCTAAACATTTGTACCCCCATAATATGCTGAAATTAAAAAAAAATTATATAGTGAAATGTGCAGAACACTTTAAATGTAAGTACAAGACAAAATAGTACATATATGTAATCTCAACTGTATGAAGATGTGCACAAAAAATCATCTTGAAGGAAATACATTAAAATGGTAGTAGTTTATATTTCTGTGGAGCTGAGTTTTCTATATTTCCCAATTTTTAATAATAAACTAAAATGAATTTTTTAAAAAATTTGAGCTTAACTAGCAGTAATCTATAAAGACTCCCTAAACCAGCCTCATCCTGGAAATTAGAGTAAAACTTGAATTTCCTATTTGTTATCCCAAATGCACACACACACACACACACACACACACACACAGATATATTCAAAATACTCTGTGGGAGCAACTCATTCCAACAGAGTCGTATAAAGACGTCCTCTAGGAATTACAAAGAATATCAAGGAACACTCCTGGTGGATAATAGTGGGACTTGGGACTCATAATTGGAAACTGACATAAGATCTAATCAATGTTCATTTACTTTAACAGAATTTTTATTTGGTCCTTGTAATCAATATATCTTCAATGGACAAGTTGATGTCCGTTGATTGGGTGATCAGTATAGTAGTTTCTCAATAAGGACCTGACCTAATAGAGGTGTAATACTCTTACCTCAATCTTTAGAATATTAGGAATTTCTGACACATTTGGCAGTTTCTCCAAGAGAATATTAACAGAGGGAATCCCCATCTCCATCATGGTAATGCCCCTTCAAATTAGCATTAACACCCCATTGTATGCACCATTCTAGAGTTATACCATCATCTCTGTAGTCTTCATCAAACCATATAATCAAAGAATCTATGTGTATCCCTGCCTTCTAAAAGCTGAGTATTTTTCTTGAATGACAGGATTATATGAATTATATTACACTTACTCCAGGGGATTTCACACAAAGTGAGCCATGTGAACTCTAGTTTTCTATGGTTAGTTCACTCACCAATCATGCTGGTTGACCTTGGAGAAGACAGAATAGCTGCAGAGTATTCCTGAAATGAGGATTTCTCCTGCTGAATCACTAAGGCCAAGCTAATGGCACACCCTCCCCTCAAAAATGAAGTCCACAAACTGCTGCCCTCTCAAAGACTTTGTACACCACTTTGGAATGGACAAGTTCCCATCCAGAACTTTGAATATGTTCAATTTCAAAAGATGAGAGTCAAAACATATGTTACAATTTCTCATAAAACTGTGAAAGGGTAACTTAGAGTTCTAGTAAAATTTTAACAATTGTGATGTCCATGTAATTGTGATGTTAATTATTTTTCTTACTAGGTAACAAATGGTCTTCATTAGTAACACGAAAATCCATGCCACTTCCCAGTTCTGCCTAAAAGTTACAAAATGCTTTTCATTTGAAAATATTTATACACTTTTGAATTACAAAAAGCAGTAATAAAAGCTGGAGGGGACCAGCTTTTATACCAAATTTGTCATTTTACCAATAAACAGTTTAAGTGTTGATGTGTAAATGACAAGGGGTCAGAGAACTGTACTGGCTGAGCCAGGACTGGCTTCCAGGCCTTGGAATCTCCAGTCTTCTGCATTCTTTGAGCCTACAGATATTTACATTTAATTGATTAGAGTCCAATATACCTGGCATAGAATGGGGGCTCTGAAAATGGTAACCCTTACCTGGTTAGTACCTATTCTAAGTGTTTTTCCTATTTTAACATTTAATCCTCACAACAGCCCTGTGAGGAAGAAACGTTTGATATTACCCTGTTTACGGATAGGGAAGCTAAGGCATGAGATATTAAACACCATGTCTAACACAGGGAACAGGGATTCAAACTTGGGCGGACTGCCCCAGAGTTCCTGCTGTGGTCTGAGCCACTGTGCAATCCTGCCAGCAAATGGGGGAGATTGGGATGTGGGGAGTAAAAGAAAGTGGAAAGAGAGCAGGAAAAAAAGGAAGAGAAAGGAAGAAAGAGAGGGGAAATAAGGAAAAGAAAAGGAGAAAAGGCAAAGAAAAATCTTATATTTATCTTTTGGATATTGATATACATTTTCTAGTTTCACATGATAAGTTTCCAACAACCTATTTTGTATTTTTCCTTATGTCTTTTTCATATGCCCACCTTCTCCTCAACCCCTGCCCCCAAGATAAGGAAAGAGAAAAAAATGGGGGGAAGCCTGTTTTTAATGAGTTGATCTACTTGAGCTGTGTGTGTTGAGAGCGCCTCCTTATGGGCTTCATGGCCTGTTGATTGGGCCATTAACAAGAGTAGTTGCTTTCACAATTAAATACAAGGTACATTTTAGAACCATAAAATTAATGTCTTGAAGTTCTGTGATTTGGGAGCTCGCCAGCCTATATTTCACTTTGGATTCCAAAGCTAAATTATAAGGTTGGATTTTTAAAAATAGTTTTATTGAGGTACAAGTGACATACAAATAACTGCACGTATTTGAAATATGTAATTTGATAAATTTTGATATATGAATACACGCATGAAACCATCCCCACAATAAAGATAACAAACATTTCCATCGCCTCAAAAGTTTCTT
>CAUYSK010108854.1:0-26837 GCA_963575035.1 Avahi laniger | reverse complement strand
GACAATCATAAAGAAAGAGGGCCCGACAGTTTGCTAAGCAGTCACTCATGGAGTTCTCGAGGCAACTGTGTAAATGCTGTCCCCATTTAACAGATGAGAAAACCAACACTTAGAGGAGAAATGACCTGTCCAAGGGTGTGCAGCTCACAGAGACAGAGCAGGGATTCCAGAGGGGGTGTGACGTGGTGCCAGCTGTCTCACCATGGAGCCAGAGAGACCTGGGCCAGGATGCCAGCTCTGCCGAGCCCTGACTTTGGGAACCTGGGCTGGTCACCTCACCTCACTGAGCCTCGGTTTCCCCATGTGGAAAGTGGGGGCCCTGATGTCTTCCCTCTGGAGTTGTAGTGAGAACAATGTGAGCAAAGGCTCCAGAGCTGCGGTCCTCAACCCCCGGCCGCAGACCAGGACCAGTCAGTGGCCTGTTAGGGCCACACAGCAGGAGGTGAGCGGCCGCCCAGCAAGTGAAGCTTCATCTGTATTTACAGCCGCTCCCCATTGCTCATGTCACTGCTTGAGCTCCGCCTCCTGTCAGATCAGCAGCAGTGGCATTAGATTCTTACAGGAGTGAGAATCCTACCGCAAACTGCGCATGCGCGGGATGTAGGTTGTCCCTCCTTATGAGAAGCTAATGCCTGATGACCTGAGGTGGAGCTGAGGCGGTGATGCTAGCGCTGGGGAGCGGCTGCAAATACAGATTATTATTAGCAGAGAGGTTTGACTGCACAATAAATGTAACGTGCTTGAATCATCCCCAAACCATCCCCCCCATTCATGGAAAAATTGTCTTCCATGAAACTGGTCCCTGGTGCCAAAAAGATTGAGGGCCGCTGCTCTAGAGCACCATGCCTGGTGCCTGGCCCATCAGAGGTGCTCCTTGGAGGTAGCTGGGCATACCATCGGAATGCAGACACTCCCGGGGCCAGGCTGAGTGTGAGAACGCAGGTCTAGGGGCCCCCAGCAGGCTGGGCTTCCTGGCACTCAGCATCCTCTCCTTGTCTTCCTGCGCTGGGCCGCTGCCTCTGCTCCGGCTGCCACCTTCTCCTCCTTCTGGCCCCTTCCCAGCAAAGACAGACATTGCTTCGGCACCCGGGCCCTGGACTCCTGGAGCAAGTTGTGCCTGGCCACTCTCCTGGACACCGACGTGTCCAACCCCATGGAATATGACTTCAACTTCCAGCTGGAGATCCGTGGGCCATGTCTGCTCGCAGGTGAGAGGGAGCTGTCCAGACAGGTCCGGGGCCAAAGAAGCCCCAGGGCGGGGAGGGCTTCAGGCCAAAACTGCCAGGAACGGAGGAGGCAGGGGACTGGCCCAGATGGAAGGCAAACTGAAGCACACAGAGCTTTACAGAGCCCCTTTCCCACTCCCCCAAGAAGCACCCCAGAAACGAGCCCCGCTCCGGGATGGATTTCAAGGCCATATACTGGGGAAATGTCCATGGGAAATGGCGGTCCCCGGTTCTCACCTCGTGTGCACATCGGAAGCACCCGGGGAGATTTCGAGCATCCTACAGCCTAGATCCCAACCCCAGGGGATGTTGGGGTGTTTGGATCCTGAGTATGGAAACATTTAAAAGCTCTCCAGATGCTTATAATATGTGGCCAGAGTTGAGAACCATTGCTCCAAGGGTTCCCTCCCCAACCACTCAGGGTTTTAAAAGGACACTGGGATGAGGTTTCTTGTTGGCGAATGCTCTCCTAGAGCAACCTTGCGTTCCAGCGTAAGACGCATTTGAGGAGCACCCACCAGAAAAGTGCCCACTGATTGCATTAAGCTCTTCCTATCTGCTTGGCGACATGCTGGCTGCTTTGTGTGCCCTGTGAGGGCAACTCCTCTGCCCCCTACTGCATCCTGAGGTCACGGCAGGAAGGCACCATCAGACACTTTCCATCTAAGCTGACATTTTACAGAGGGGGAAACTGAGGCAGCCTGTCCCTGGTCACACAGCAGGTTAGGTGCCCCGGCGGGGCCGGCATGTCAGTGGTCTCCCACCAAGCTCCTTTCTCCCCTGGGGCTCCTGAATCTGCCCCCCTTGCCTTTCTGTGTCACTCAGGGGTGGAGAGTCCCACCCACGAAATCCGTGCCGACGCAGCCCCATCTGCCTGCTCCGCCAAGAGCATCATCATCACCTTGGCCAACAAGCACACCTTCGACCGGCCTGTGGAGATCCTCATCCACCCCAGTGGTACGGCGCCCCACGAGGGCCCCTGGGCTGTGTGTGGGAGGGAGGAGGTGCTGATCCCATGGCAACAGAACATGTCCCACCCCACCCCACCCAGCAGCTAGCCAGGGCAAGGGGAGGGGGTGTACTTTGGGGAGGGGAGACCAACTACCCACCTCTTGGAAACTTGGTTTTTGCTGGTGGAATCAGTGTCTCCTGCTCTGAGCTCCAGAGGCCCAGCGTCTCTTCCACCCTTCGGGGCACTTTGCCCCCAGGCCGGCTAAGCAGAGGATCTTTGAAACCCTAAGCTCAGTGAGCGCCTGGCAGCGCTGTACCCACAAGGAGGCAACTTTTTTATAACTTCAAGAATTCATAGAATGTTAGGACCTGAAAAGATCAGAGAGCCATTTAGCCCCATGTTACTCCCATTTTACAGATGGGTAAACTGAGGCCCAGAAAGAGGAAGTAAGTCACCCATGAATCCCCACGCTGCTTCAGGCAGCCAAAGCTTCTACTTCCTTCCCCTGGGGGTGGGGGAAGGAAGATCTGTGAAGATCTTGCCTCCAAACCAGGGCCCCTGGCATCCCCCTCACACCCGGACAAGTGCTGAGGGTCGATCTCATCTTCACAGAGCCCCACATGCCACACGTCCTGATGGAGAAAGGGGACATGACCCTGGGAGAGTTTGAGCGGCACTTGAGGGGAAGAACGGATTTCATCAAAGGGATGAAGAAGGACAGCAGCGCAGAGCGGAAGGTGAGGGCGACTCGAGTGGGCAGGTGATGGCGGCGCTGTCGGGGCGGCTCTGCAACCTGGTCTCCACTGAACCCGTGGGGAGACTGAGCCTGCGATGGGGAGGCCACCTGCCCAAGGTCACACAGCAGGATGGTGGCAGAGCCCAGGCAAGAAGTGGGCTGGGACATGGCAGGGCACTTCCAGATGCCCAGTCACCCTGGCTCTTTCTCCCGCCTCCTGCTGGGTCACCTTTTCCTAGTAGCTCCAAGGGGCTTAAGCCAGGCGGAATTTGCAGCTCGTGGCAGCAACGGCCTTGACCTCCTCCAGGCTGCCACACCTCCCAGGAGCACCCAGGACTCTTCATCAGGTGCCTTCCCAGCTCCCTCTGCCTCCTGGTCCTCCCTCCTCCCACCTGCGGAACAGCCCTTGCTCCTCCTGCCTCTGGGGTCCTTGCTTGCTAAGACCTGAGGACAAGGGCAGAGTGGGGAAAGCCTGAGGAGGATCCCTTCCCTCTGCCCTCCCCCCACCCCATGGAGCTACAGGACGAGGAGGCCCTGGCAGGAGGTCGGATGGGGAAGGGCAGGAGGCTGAGTGACAGCCACAGGCTGCACCCAGTGCTCTTCCTTCCCCGTACGGCCCCGCACACCGGGAGTCCTGAATGCCAAGACAGGTTTAAGAACGATGGCACGCCTCTTTAAACTGGCCCCTTTTTAGATGAGAAAACTGAGGTTTAATGATAACCAGGGGGCTGGGGGAAGGGGGAGATTGCTATCTCAGCAGTTGATTTGGTGACAAGGAGGCTAAGGAATGAGGTTGGTCATGTGGGGGCAGTTAGGCCGGATTTCACAGCCCCCCATTCTCTGCTGGCCTAGCTGGCCCAGGGCATGGCAAGCGGGGAAGCAGAGAGCAGTGCAGGCAGCTCGCTGCCTGTTTTGTTTCCGTGGTTACAGACCCCGCTGGAAGCACTTGGTGCAGCGGGCAGGAGGGACGGCAAAGGGAAAGTGCCGGTGGCTCAGTGCCCATCACAGCCTCCCCGTGTTTAGAGACACCATTGAAATCACTTGCCCTCCTAGAGGTGCTCCTCCCCCAGGCGAGTCAGCTGGGGGAAGCAGCTGGAGCCAGGGTCTCAAAGTGGGGGGTGGCAATGCCAGGGTCCCGCCGAGCTCTGAGACTTGCAGCATGTGGGCAAGGGGGTGCCCAATGGGCCTTCCAGGCCTGGGGCTGGCTGGCCTGCCTGCCAAGCCTTAAATCAATTAGCTCTGGGACTGCAGAAGCAAATGGGAATTAATTTGCCACCTTGGGTCGGTTATGCAAATAGCTCGCATTCTCATGAGCTCCAGGGATGACAGCGATCAACCCACAGCTGCTAAGAAGTGATGAGTTTATTGTAATTGGATAATGGCAGCTTGAGGACACATCAGCGACATTCCGAGCCAGGCCACCCACCCCATCCCTCTGAGAGACAGAACAAGATTCCTGGAGGTGGCTCCACTCACTGGCAGATGTGACCGTTGCTGCCTTGGGCTCTGTCGTCAAAAGAGCCAGGCCGGAGGGAGAGCAAGGTCCCTTGGCAGGGAGGAAGGCGGGTTGGGGGCAGCCAGAGGGTGGGCATCAATCAGGATGGGCAGGCGGGACGTGCTGTCAAGAACTGCGATTTAGCAAAGAGGGGATATCACGGAGAGGGACACGCCATGTAGAAGAGGCAGAGATGCAGACAGAAACAGAGACCGGGGGAAAAACCCAAGAAGAGGCACACGCAGGTCAGCGGCAGGCAGCAAGGCCCCCACAGATTCATTGTCTCATTCATCGTTGAACTACACTAAGTGCCCACGCGATGTCAGGCTCTGTTCTAGGCACCAAGGGACAACACAGTCCTTGTCCTCATGGAGCTTATATTCTGGAATGGGAAGACAGAAAGAAAACAACGAATGAGCCAGATCCGCCTGGAGAGGGTGGCTATGATGAGTGATAGGCGCTGGGTGCTTTTAGCCAGGAGTTTAGCCAAAGTTTGTCTGCAAAGAGCCCACCGGAGAGGAGTGGGCAGAGAGAGCACCACGCGAGAAAAAACCAGAAGAGGAGTAATGGTGACCTGTTTGGAAAGCAGTAGGAGGGCCAGTGTGGCGGAAATGTAGGGAGCAAAGTGGGTAGAGATGAGGGGGACAGGTAGGCACACAGGTAGGCAGCGGTCAGGCCACAGGTGTAGCCCATGAGCGGGAGCCACTGCTTAAGCAAGAGAACGAGAACGATCCGCCGGCCGCTCTATGCAGAACGGACCGTGGGGAGATCAAAGTGGAAGAAAGAGGCCAGAGAGAGGCTATTGCAAGGGTCCAGCAGGAGATGATCCCCTCCTGGATTTGGGTGGTGGCTATGGGGACAGAGTCCAGGGTGCCTGTTAGCAGGACTGACGATGCTCTGCTGCAGGCAGAGATGTGTGGAGCCAGGGGCGGAGGAGAACCAACGACAGCTGCCAGGCGTTTGGTTTGAACTGGGCGGGGGTGATGTCATCTATGGAGATGGGGAAGCCACCCAAATAGAGAGAACCTGAGAAACAGACACGGACACGTGTGCACACAGAGACCGTCAGATAAAGAGACAGAGAGACAGCCGGGGCGGAGGAAGAGAAAGCAGAGTGAGGATGGAGGAACTGAGATTCCGTGTGCGGTGAGGGAAGAGACAAGAAGAAGGTTCTGCAGCAGCATGTGACCTCAGGGCCAGCTACGAGGCCGCATGAAAAGATAGAGACAGAAGCTCCGTCCTCCCCTCGGTGTTTACCGCTCTGTTTCTGGGCTGGGCCCTACGTTAAATCCTGGAGATATGCAAGACATCTAAGGCATGACCTGCCTTCGAGCAGCGCACAAGCTAGAGGGTGGCAGAGATTTGAGCAAAATCTTCATTCAGCACGAGCAGCGCCTGGGCCCCCAGGGCAAGTGACAACAGCAGCAACGGCGGTGGCAATGGTGGCCGCTGTTTAGAGACAAGCTCTGCAGGCGCAGGCGTTGCATTTAATCCATGCAACAACTCAGTGAGGCTTGTGTTCCTGTCCTCATTTTATGGATGAGGAAAATAAGTAATTAAGTCCACCTGGAAGATTAGGGCAGGCTTTCCAAACAGGTAAAATTTGAAGAATGAGTAGGAATTTATCATTAAACCAGGGAAAGCAAGTTCACAGCCAAGATCAGCCAGAGAGCAGCTTGCACACTGAGTGTGAAAGCAAAAGAGACCTTTATTCAACTAAGCGACCTTCCGTGCATGTGCTAACTCAGGTCACCCTCTCCACCACCCTGGGAAGTGGATGTTATTTGCCCCATTTTACAAATGACAAAAGAGACCCAGAACGAGAGGGACTTGCCCAAAATCACACAGTTGGACAGTGACAGAGCTGGGATTTGAACCCAGGACTTTCTGCCTACAAAGCCCATGTTGCTGCTGCAACCTGTTGAAGTCTAGCAAACAGAGGAGCCGCCTCAGCCCGGAGGTCTTTTGTGCAGAGCCTGGGTGAGATCTGGATGACACACGATGAGGGACGGGGACCAGTGTGGTCCCCACGAGTATCTCTGCACCCCCTGCCTGCCCGTGTCCGAGAGTTTTCCTTTCTCCTCCAGACAGAAATCATCCGGAAACGCCTCCACAAGGACATTCCCCACCACTCTGTCGTCATGCTCAACTTCTGTCCTGACCTCCAGTCAGTCCAGCCGAACCTGAGGAAGACCCACGGAGAGTTCATCTTCCTCGTCGACAGGAGCAGCAGCATGAGTGGGAACAGCATCCACCGCGTGAAGGTACCTGCCGGGGGACCCTCCCCTGGCCCTGGCTCCAGGGTAGATCAGCCATGCACCCCAACCCTGCTCCCTCAGCACTTTCTGTTCCAAGAAACAACTTTTTAAAAAATCAGCTTAAACAGAGAAACCCAAACTTAATTCACTCCCCAAATAAAACCCTGAAGCGGTGTGAGCAGAGGCAGAGCTGCTGTCCGTGTGCAAGGGATGAAATCACCCACAGTTTCCTTTATGGTCGGCAAACTTTTGTTGTGCGCCTGCTCTGGCTAGAGCACCTGGCTAGGTAGAGAGTGGAGAGGAGTACACAGAAGGAAACTAATATTTGCTGAGGAGGTACTAGGTGTCGGATACTGTGCCTAGCCACTTCATGCACAGCTTGGTATCTCATACAGGCAATAATGCTGCGAGGTTGGCTCTATTGCCACCATTTTCCAGATGGGAAAACTGATCCTGAGGGTTTCAGTCACCTCCCCAAGGTCACAAGCTAGTGTGGTCTAGGATTAGACCCTTGTCTGCCTGACCGTTCCCACCACCTGACACTAGAGATTCACTGGACATGGCCACTGTCACCAAATGTGTAGAATTCAGTCGAGAAGACTTGGTTCCTCTTTTTTTCAAATGCTTAATATGTGCAAAGCCCTGTGCTTGGCCATCTGGGAGAACAGCGGGATGTAAACACAGTTGCTGCCCTCGAGGAGCTCACGGTCAAGTGCCCTGCTAGCCACTCAGAACGCCTGGGAGCGCGGCCTTCCTGCTAGGGAGAGCTGCTCAGGAGTGTGGAAGAGAGGGGGACAAAACCCTCCCCCGACCCATCCAGAATCGTCTCACCCCCGTCAGGAGACGATTTGGCTCGATCATGGCATTATCCAACGCTCGCTGGCATTTTCAGCGGTGCAGATGTCGTCTTCCCCTCTGGAGTTATGAACTCATTAAAGGGAAAGGACTAGATCTTTTCATCTACCTTTTCCCATGGGCCCCAGCTCTGTCCTGATGCATAAAAAGCCCTCGGTCTCTTTGTTGAACTGGGTGAAAGACCACAGTTTAAGAGAACAAGGGATGAGGGAACAAGAAGGAAGTGGGGCTCTGCGGTCACCTGAAATTTCATCCCTCTCCTTAGTTTGTTGCTGGAGAAAGCTCTTGTTTCCAGGGCAACAGGTTCAGCCAGGAGAGGAGGGTTAGGTGGGACCTGTGATGCCAGTTATCTTCTCAGGCTTGCTACGAATGGACTTTGTCTTGAGTATGACAGAGGAGTCACACATGAGACCCGGGTTCCTGTTTGAGGTCTTCCAGGGTGGTACCTTCTCCCCACCCTGCCCACCATCAAAGGCAAGGATTAGAACAGGGAGCTGTCCACGCGCTGGAGTGCTGAAGCAGGCTCTGGTCTCTGTGGCCATCTGTATGGCATTCCACAGCCAGATCAATTCGTGTTTTCTCGGTCACCTGACAGCACCGTGGGATCGTGAACCTACACCATCCCTTAGGGAGCGTTTAATCCATTTTCTCTCCATTTTCCGGGTGAAGAAGCTGAGTCTCCAAGAGGCTAAGTGCTTTCCGCAGCATCACAGGTCTGGTGAGGGAGACTAAGCCTTCCGTATGTTGCTTCGGTCCTCATTTTCTTTGCATTGCTTATGAGGAATTATAGACTCTTCCACTAAAAAAAACTCTCTTCTCCCATTTTGTCATTTCTGCTGCATGACCTGGTACAAAGAGCAACACCTGGGTTCCAGGATCGATTCTGCCACTGACTTGCTATGGGGCTGTGGACAGGTTGATTCTTAACTCCAGGCTTCATTCGTCCTTTATTTAAAATGAGAAGGAAGGATTATTTCAGGCAGGGCAAACGTATGTCCCATCTCCCTCTGCTTCCCTCTCCCAAGCCCAGGCAGACATCGATAACTGATCATAACATGTTTCTCCATGTGGAGCCTGGACTCGGTCTCCATAGCCCTCTCGTCCCAGTATCCCAGGCAGTTACTACCAGTTAAACAGAGTTGGTTTATGAGTGCAAATCCACTTCCTGGACTAAACCGCTTTCTAGCCTTTGCATTCCAGAATTCTCTGATGATAACTTTCCCTGGCTCTCCTCTCAGTCCCCTTGAAGTCTCTCCTGCTCTTCTCCAGTTAAGTTCACTGAGCTTCACAAGGTCATCCCTCCACAAATGGCTTTGCATCGGGGCAATCCGTTCTGCTAAACACGACCCTATTAGAGAAAGGCACAGAAATTACTCAGGCCACACACCCCCCCTCCCCACTGACAATGAAGCCACTGGAGGTTGCTTGGGTCATTAATTATGACCCACTGGGTGGAAGTTTTAGGAAAAATTAGGCTCAGGGAGGAGGGAAGACTAGAAATCCAAACAGCGCATGCCAAAGGGAAAAGTTCAGCCAATTTAATTTCCTGCAGCTGGTCTCATTCTTCAGCTACCACTTGCTGCCAAAAACATGGCTTTAAAAATTCTAATAGGTGTGAGCAGAGATAATCTGTGTGAATCGGCACAGTCTCCTGCAAACAGGAATATGTGCATTAGTGGCTAATGAAAAAATAAGCAGATATTGACTTCTTTTGTAGAGAACCCAAATGTATTAACATCAGCAATGAATAGAGACAGAGAGAACATTAATGTTAAGATTTAGTGTTAATGTTTGCAGAGAGGGGTGCCGGTATGTGCAGCCTGGAAGGCTGTATGCTGTGGAAGTTGCCAGAATCCACTTGCAGCTGTTTCCTCCTAGTTTGTTTCCCTGAAGCCATGCTGAGATCCCTGGGATGCCCATCAATAAATGATATGGGGGTGAGGGGGAGACCTTCATTCCTCTGCCATGGCAGAGCCAATGTGAATAGAGATCTCGGAGCTATGTTTTGAAAGCCTCAATCATTAGTCTTAGGTTTTGTGATCCAGGGCAATTCTTTAACTCTTTTGAGCCTCAGTTTCCTCATCTGTAAAATGGGGGTATTAATATTAATATGTATCTCATTGAGCTGGTAATAACAAGCATATACTGAGTGCTTACTGTGTGCCAGGCTGAGGCTCAGAGGGATGACATCCCTAGCCCAAGGTCAAGTTAGTAATGGTACAAGTGGTATTACATGTTTAACTTCAAAGCATATCTTATTTTTTTTTATTTTAGCATATTATGGGGGTACAGATGTTTAGGTTACGTATGTTGCCCTTACTCCCTTCCCCCGCCAAGTCAAAGCTTCAAGGGTGTCCATTCCCCAGATGATGCTCATTGCACTCGTTATGTATGCATATACCCATCCCCACCTCCCCCCTCCCATCTGCCCAACACCCAATAAATGTTATTCTTATATGTGCACTTAGATATTGATCAGTGAAACCAATTTGTTGGTGAGTACATATGGTGCTTGTTTTTCCATTCTTGGGATATTTCACTCATTAGAATGGGTTCCAGCTCTCTCCAGGAGAATACAAGAGGTGCTATATCACCATTGTTTCTTACAGCTGAATAGTACTCCATGGTATACATATATCACATTTTATTAATCCACTCATGTATTGATGGACACTTGGGTTGTGTCCACATCTTTGCAATTGTGAGTTGTGCTGTTATGAACATTTGAGTGCAGATGTCTTTTTTATAGAGTGACTTCTGTTCTTTTGGGTAGATGCCCAGTAATGGGATTGCTGGATCAAATGGTAGATCTACTTGTTTCTCCTTGAGGTATCTCCATATTGCTTTCCACAGAGGTTGTATTAGTTTGCAGTCTTACCAGCAGTAGTTTAGTTTTATGTTGTTTTTGGATGGATTGTAGTGTTTTCAAAATTAACTTGCCTTCTTTCCAGAGTGATAATGATAATTTACATAATGGTTCTTTTCTACTTACCATGTACAATCTTATGTTTCTCAAAATAATGCAGATTGATTATTAACAAGGTAAATTAAAATGGCACTATTGAAAATAAACTAGATTATATCTCTCTTAAACACAGCCACATAAGATGTTACAAATGAAACTACAAATAAAATCCAATTTTAAATGAACAGGACTATTCCAATATTTTGTACTACTATGATTTTGTTGCCATCAATGTTAGGTGAAATACACAATACACTGGCCAATACAGGTCCTGTTATTATCCGTTTAATATAATCATTAATTACAATAAACTCTATTTTACCCTATTATAGAAACTAGAATACAGAAATGAACTAGTATACAGAGGTGAATAAGATTCAACAAAATAAATCTTTTTTTAATATTATTAAAACACTTATCAAAATATGAAATTTTGCAGAACTGACAGGTTTCACTATAATAAGGTTTACTGATTTATTACCTTAGATATAAAGTAAATCAAATTATTCTTTTTATCTTATAACCAGTGGTTTATTTACAGGTGCTGAGATCTCAATGGGAAACTCAAAAAGTGACTTTACTCTTGCTTCTTGCTTCTGTTTAGTCATTTAAAGGTAGTTTTTATAAATATACAATGCTGTGCATATCTCAGTTTGGACATTGCTCCTGAACATGGAGTTATTTTTAATATTTACGGTTATTAAAGCTGAACAGAAATGAATGAGGAAGCTGGGAAGACTGCTGCAATCCTTTCATTGAGTGATTCTTGGGCTGTTGCCTGATCAGTTGCTCTGGCATTGCCTAGAACCAGCTAATGAATTGTTTGTTCAGCAGCACCAAGGTAAAGCCGGTCATCTCCTGATGTCTTTTCATAACGCCCTCCTGTGCCTGAGGTGTTACTTGGCAATAAATGTTCAATTGACATTTTACTGTACAAAATTTAATTACCTATTTTCTCCATCGTAAAAAGGGAAAGACTGGGAAAACAACTATTCAGTCTTAATCACAATGTGTGTTCAACCCCTCAATGGCTATGTAATTAACTTATACTTTTTTAACTTTAATATATTTTTCAAAAGGGAAAACAAATAGTGTGAATTCTAATAGTAGTAGCAAACAATAATCAACAGGCACTTCTAAAACCTTTCATCAAAGTATGACAAGGCTCTTTACCTGAAGTTTAGTCTTAATTCTCTTGAGAGGTGCTATAAGAAATCACAGTAGAAGGCACCGCAATTAGAAGCAACCACTTCTAAGGTGAAATGCCACCATGTTTCTATGGTAATTTCAGAGAAAGTAAACATTCTAACTGAAGTTGCTGGGATAATAAACCAAATCCACCTAAGAGGTTCAACAAGCTATTCACACAGCTGAATCACACTTCAGGAGAAGAACCCCAACTGGAACTGCCAGGGTACATTCACGGTACCCCTTATAGTAAAGGTTGGCCAGCTCCTCTGCACAATCAGGTGTTTTTCCAACATTCATCCATAAATTCCTTATGTGGAAATTTTAACACATATTTGTAGAAGGAAAAGAAGTCTATAAATGCTGACTAATTCCCAGGTCAATACACAAAGCCTGTATAATTCATAGTGTGCCTAACATTTTTAAGTAATTTTTCAATCACATTTGATTTCCCTTCATAACTCTGTATTTAAAAAAAATGATTTCAGTGCCCCAAATAAAGATCTCCTATTTTCTCACTTCCCTAGAATAATATATATTGCTATGCCCCAGGTATTTGTTTCCTCTGAATATCAGCCTAAACAGAGAATATAACCCTTCACAAACTTTACTGTCTGCTCGGGCATAGGGGAAGTGGGCCTGGTATAAAACAACAGGTGTGAGCTTCCTATGTTGACACCAAGCAGAACACCTGCCAAATTGCTCTGCCTATTCTAATACAGCACAGACCTGATAAAATGGTCAAAGACAGGAGAGGCTACAATCCCTTTCTAGAGTTATCTAGCTCTAGATGTTCTGAATTGGGGGCAGTAGGGCAGAGAAAGGATAATTTACCCCACAAGCCTTAGGACCCAAGATTCATACTCTTCTGCTGCTGTCTTATGTGTTCAGGTTGTTTCTAACTTAAAAATTGTTCATAGGCTGTGGACTTTCTTCATCAGAGAGTCAGCACGAGAACACAAACCCTGGAGTTAAGCAGATGCGGCTTTGAATCCTTACTCCACATTTTAACAGTAGCTCTCTGTGCTTCCCTTCCCTACTTTAGAGGGCTTCCTGTGAGGATTAAGCAATAAAATATACGAAAGCTCCTAATTTAGTATCTGATTCATAGTAGGAGGCACTTAATGTGAATTCCATTCCCTTGCACCTCTGAAGAGAGCCACAATTTTGATATGCATCAGCTGGTACTCAAGGTACATCTTTGAGGCTGCAGCTCAGAAACCCACTACACTAGCCCACAATGAACATGAGACTGGCCATGATATAAAATGAGACATGAACACCACCCAAGCTAATCATTACTTTAGCTGCTTCAGTACAGGTCTCACACTTCATTCCCAACTCCTGTCTTCAACCCATATACCCACGTCCATGAGATCCAAACGACAATTTCTATTCTTCTTTGTCTAGAGGATTCATACTTAAGTAGAATCAAAAGGAAATGGAAAAAAGTATAACTTGTCAATACATTACATATAATAGAAGAAAAATCAACTGCTATGTTTAAAAGATGTATGTATTTTAGTTCCCACCATCTAATATAGGGAATAAGCTATGCTACTTTTGATTTCCAGAATATCATAGAGTTATAGAGCTATAAACTATAATCTAAAATGTTAAATATTTTAAATATTGTAAGTATGATATCAAATACTAGATAGAAAAATGGTCCAATTTCTTAATTAGAAATATGTTCAAATGCAGAATTGTAAATAACTGTCAGATATATCAATTCTGCATGTTCTGAACTTGTCATTTCAAACCAAAAGTCATCAAAAAGAAATAAGATGGATTCTATTGCATTATTGGGGTATATAACAATGCACTTACCAAAAAATATGCATAATTTATCAACGTCAATGCTGTTGAAATAATCATATAGAAAAGAGAAAAAAGACAGATTAAAGAGAACCAGTTTAATTCTCACATCAAATCTTTTAAAGTCTAGGACTGGTGATATAAGGGAAGAAACACAGTGATGGTAGAAAGAATTTCTGAAAGTGTGTACAGATAAATGTTGTCATTGTTTTCATCAGCTCTGAAGGAAATTGTTTTCTCAACTAAACACATGTTTTCACAAATTAGGGAGGGTAAATTTACTGAAAACATTCCTTTTATTAATATACAAGACAGTCTGTTTTTGGCAGGATAAAGGAATGTACTATTCTGAAACAATACCCTAAATTGAGCTGAAAAGAATTTAATATTTGATGATGCACAATCTTTCAGTGGCTCAGAGTTAGGATCATGAATATCAATTACTGCTGCACTTGGATATTTGGAATAGCATTTAATATTTTGACTAACATAAAATGTACTAAAGCCTTTCTTTTTTTGGGTATGTTTAAATGCCAAATAAAAAAAAACTCTTGGCAAAACTTTGAAGAATGCATTTTCTCTCAATATAGAACATGTTCTATGTACTTCTTATATGATCTAGACCTTTTTTAGAAACTCTCATTCTTACTACATTAAAGTGAACAAATGATGGGGCAGCAGATTCAAGACGTCAACAGAAAGGTTCTTGATCTCAGAGAGGGAGTGGAACAGAGCCCACCACCTGCTTTTTTGCTACCCTGAAAGGAATGAAGACCTCTGGGGACAGACCCCATGACTGCTGCCCAATGCCAGGATATCCTTAAAGATTAATTTGTTCATCACGATGACCTCAGACAACCCTCTAGGTATCAAAAATGTTCGAAGCAAATTTGAAGCTATGAGGCCTGTATGACTAGCCAGATTTTATGTATAAATCAGGAGTTTCAATAATTGATCACACATACATAAAAATACATATGCTTACATATGCATGGAACATTTTAGAAGTACATAAGTGTTAACAGAATTGGGGTAGCTATGTCAGTGGGCGTGTGGAATGGCTGGAGGTCTTCCCTTCATAGTTCTTCATAACATCTGATGTTTTGCTTTTCTGATAAAACCTAATGTAAAATAATAATTCACTTTATTTTCTCATAGCTTTAATTTTAAAGGCCATTTACTAAGTGTTTGTTTAATTTATTATTAAATAGGAGAAAGATCAAATTGACAGAAAGAAACTTCAAAATAAGAGGCACTATTACTCAGCAGCAATTCTTCCAAGAATATGTCAGCACTGTACAATTCAAAAGTAGCAAACTTAGTTGCAAGAATTTGTATATTACTTTTATTTTTTTACAGCATGATAGAGCCCACAGCTCTTTATAATCATACACTTTAAACTACTTTGCAGAGCCTGTTTTATACACACAGGCCCACAGGTAGTATCAATGTTTCCTACTTGTGATGATTTTTAAGTTTCAAAACAAAATGCTTTCTGACCTGTGGGTTTAAAAAAAAAAGTGATAATTTCCCTTTTATCTAAATTCACACCTGGAACACTCGTTTCGCATAATCAAAAGCCACAAAATAACTGAAATAAGTCATTTGCAATTAACATTCACTCTTCTTTTAATATAGAAATTTCTGCATCCATCTGAAACTTCCATGTGTCAGAGTTGGGAAAAAGACCATACTTATAACTAGGTGGATGTACTATGGGTGCAGTGTACCTACACTGGCGCTGGAAGCTTGAGGAAAGACATGCATTATGTATGTAGTGGGTACACAGCTTAACCCTGAGCACTAGTTTTGAATGTATTAGCACACTCAGTAAGTTGAACAGTAAGTAGTTCCAAGTCTATCTTTCACTGTCACTATTGGTGTGTGTATGTATGCACACAGTTTCATACTGACTGCTCTATCAAAATCAATTTTAATCTCACATGCACATGATTACTCACATATATTTATGCTGAGGTCCTTTTCCAGAGCTTGTGCAAGAGTTCTTACCCCAAAGAGCCTTACCTCAAAGTCATGCACCCAAAGGATAAAATCTCAAACAGAGGAAACAAGTTCCAAGTGGAAGGCAGAAAGAGAAAGGGTATGAGAGGTTTGCAAATTCCTTCCTAAATGGATGGATAGAAATCCTGTGGAGTGGTCAGGGGGCAGGAAGCATTTTCCCTGATGTGGTGGTAACCACAAGGACCAAGGATAATGCTTGGGAAATTGATTGCTTTCCAGTTGTGCTTTCTGCAGTGCAAAAACCAGGGGCCCTTCCATTCTCTTTGCAGCGCTGCAAGATCCACTGAAAACTCTGCCTGCCTACCCAGAAAGTTGACGTGTCTTGGTATATCAGGAGCGTTCGAGTCTAGAGAGGATTTTTTTTTTCACTTGAGAGTAAGCTAGGCATTTCCTTTACTGTATGGGAAAAGCTAACCCTTCGCTGTAGAGTAGTGCACAACCATCCGTAGGTCTGCATGTATCCTGAGTCCGTCCTCCCTTCCTCCTACCATCAGTGGTTTAGTGAAGCTTGCAGAGAAAATCAGGAAAAGCATCCATCAAAACGCAAAGACGCAGAGCGGAACTTTTCCTCGGCTGTCAGGGAAAAAAAGTCACTTTTGTTTTTCATGGCTGAGAGCTGAGTCTGGGAACCGCCAGACGAGGAAGGAAGGTTTGGCAGTGAAAGAGGTGGGAGAAAACAATGCCGAGCTTGCGATGCCTCCGGACACGGTACATCCTGCCTCGGTCCCCAACCCACCCACTACCCACACCCACGCTCCCGGAGCGGCGCAGCTTCCCTTACCTTGATGATGCTGCTGCGCCGAGGGGTCGCCCGTGCAGCCTCTAGGAGGCCAGCCTCTATGTCCGCTGGAGCCCCCACGGCGCTCGGCAGTGCGACCCCGCTGCGACGGTCTCTCATCCTGCCCCCAGCGGCGGCCGCCGCGCAGTCCCCGGCGGCGTCAGGGCCCACTCGGGGGTCGTCTTCGCCCCCGGCCGCATCGGTAGGCGCCGGACCCTCCCTGCCGGCCGTGCCTTCTGCCATGGCACAGCGCGTTTCAGGCTCCCGGGGGAGAGACGGGACGCCCGGCAGCAGAGTCCAGCCTCTGGGCACGGGTGCGCTCGTGCACCGGGAGACGGCCCCGCCAGACTTTGTTTCACCGCTCGGCGGCGGCGGTGGCAGCAGCGGCGGCGGCGGCAACTTTCTGGAGAAGAGGCATCGCTCGGGCAGAGACGTCCTCAGGCTTTGGTCCAGGAGGCTAGCAGTCCGGCGGGCCCGGTGGCGAGAGTGGGGAGATGTGAGCTGGAGGGAGAAGGAGAGGCGAAAAATAGAAGGTGGTATCCGAAATGTGATGCAAACGCCCGCTCTACGCCAGACAAAAGGCACCGGGCGCCCAGCCAGGCGGCCTCCGGAGCCCGGACGCGCGTGGCCCGAGGGGAGCCGGAGCTGGGCGACTGCAGCCGGGCGCACCCGCCACCTGCCCGCAGACTGCAGCGCCGCGGCCCCAGGAAGTGCGGCGGCGGCGGTGGCGGCCTCCACTCCGCTCTGTTGTGACAGGGAGGGAGACTTGTTTTGACAGCCCGTGGGGATTGGCAGGCGTCTGGACCTCTTAGCAGCCTGCCTCGCCGACTGGGGGGTCTGCTCGACCAATCCTCACTGCGGAGGGGTGTGCCCGAGCGTGAAGAATGGAATGTGTTCCGTAACTGGGAGCCGGCCCGGCGGCGCTGGTGTACTAGAGCGAGGGTGTACGCGCGCGTGTGCGCACCCGCACGCGCTCCGTGTATATTTTAGGAAGTTTAGATTTGCGAAAACAGTCCGAAGATGCAACAAAATCCGAGGTGGTGGTAGGGAGGTGGGGGAAGGAAACGGTCTGCAAAACAAAGCAACTGGAAGAAAAGGGGGTGTTGAGTATTAATGTCAAAGCGTTTGGGGTGACAGAGTGAAGCTTCACAAGGTGAGGTGTTCATTGGAGGTTCTCAGGCCACTCCTTAGAAGTCAAGTCCATGCGGAGATAAACTAGGGCTTACTGGGATGCTGGAGTTCCATAATTTGTTTCAGGATCCACGAAAGGATTCTACGTTCACTCTGCAATGGGAATAAATATGACAAGGAAGAGAAGTCAGATAAAGGAGGTGGGGGTAAAAGGAAACTGAACCAACGAGATTTCTCTGGAGAGTGACTCCTAACAAAACCCAGATATGATACAAGTCAGATAAGTGCCAGTGAGATGGGGAGTTTAGTCTCTCTTCTAAATCATTCCTATTTGACAATGGTTCAACCTCCTATCTCTAGATAATTCTATATAAACAAACATTTTGTTCATTTCCAGTAAGCTGGTGACCAAGAGGAGAGATATCTTTGGATAATGCATTTAGTCACTGAAATTAGGCACAGAGTGTTCAGATGCAAATGAAGGCTCTAAAGACTCCCTGCTAGGACAACGACTTGACATTTTAATTTAAAGGCTTTTTTGATATTAGAATCTATTCATGTATTAAATCTCATTTATAACATTAAATTTTGTATCTTAATAATTTGAGATTTTACTTGTTCCTCAAGTAAAGAAATTCTTCAGCCTTTTAGACCAAGAATTTTGTTAGAATCTCAGAATTTTAGCGATTCATGGGGATTCAGGGACCATCTAGGACAGCTCTTTTATTTGACAGTTATGATGAAGGCCCAGGGGAGCCTTGTCTACTAGTTAGTGCAGGAACTGAAATTAGAATCTGCCACTCAATTCCTCCAGTAACCTCTTCGCTACTTTACCTGGCTCCTCTGGGACTGCAACCAGCCAGAACTGGATGGGGAGGTGTCAGATTTGACCTTTACCAACTTACGAGGGAAGACAGAGGCTTGACTTCACCTTCTCTTTAAATACAAATGCAGCCCAATAATGAATGTACTGTGGTTCAGTGGCGACCTCCGGTTTTAGAACCAACACCACCCTCTAGTGAGATTCTGAGAACTGCATCCATATAACAACAGCAAACGCTTTTTTTTCCCTCCTGATATATAAAAGACAGGAGGAGTAACTCAATGAAAGTTTCCTTTTCAACCGGTCTGCCTTTATAACCCACAGACTAGAGGAAGGAAATAAAAGCATGCCTAGACTTAAAACAACCACACATGTCTTTTATCTCCATTAATTCAGGGAATTCCCATCTGTGTTATACAGGGAAATATTTTTACTTGCCTTCCTCCCAAATATAACCTATTTTAGGCTATCTTTTTTTTCTTTGCTATTCAGTTCTTAATACATTTGGCTTTCTTTTAGTTGCTCTAAGTGCATCATTTTTCTTTGTTACTCTAATAAAAATTCCATTCTTGGGCTGTCCTTTGAGAAATATAAAACTGTCTTTATCTCACTCATTATCTTATTTTATGATATTAATATAATTTATAAAAATTTCCCATCCTATATGTTTATATACCATTGTGATAATAACTTATTTTAAAAGTATTAAAATTAGTCTGACCTTATTCACATTTAAGATCAGTGGTCTTCAAAAAAAAAAGAGGCCAGAGGGTACAGGATATAATTTGCAAAATGTTTTATGTTTCAGCTAGACAATGTCCAGTTGGACTCTTATCTCTTTTTTTCCCTTTTAATCCTTCCCTCTCATCCTCATGTGAAAGCAAACACACACACATTCTCTCTATAACTCTCTCTCTCTCTCTCTCTCTCTCTCTCTCTCTCTCTCACACACACACACACACACACACACACACACACACACACACACACCCCTCCCCGCGCAACCCTCTGAATCCCTTGCTCTGAGTATGTATTCATAAAGGTTGTTGTCTAATTCATTCTGCTTTGAGAAAATAGTTGGATCCTGATCTAGCAAGTCTTTCATACTGTTATGCTCTAGCATAAGCTCAGAAGGCTTTTCCTATTACTCCTGTGTACCTGCTCCCACCCAGGGACAGATTCTGCTCTGTGGCCCAGCTTCAAAGACTGAAAGAAGAGACTAGCCAGATATGGCTAAGTCAGCAACCATGGGAACATTCCTACCCCTTCATTAACAGTCCCTTTTTCCAACTAACTATCACCCATAATTCCTGCCTCCCAAACTTTCACCAAGTCACAGTGGCAATCACTAGATTGGCAGATTGGAATCTGGGGACGAGTCAGGGTGGGGAAGGTGGGATGTGAATAAGAGTAATGAATAGCCTTCTCTAACCACAGACCTCAAGTTGCCCCTACAGGCCCCTACACATGCCACGTGGCACTCATATTGTTCTGTTTTGTTTTCTCACAGGATTTTATTACTGTGAATAAACTATCCTGTCCATAGAATTGTTTACTTAAATATTATATCTTACTGATCCCCTATCTCTGCCTCACTGAAATGTAGAATGTAATCTCCATGTGCATAAAGACTTTGTTGATTTTATTCATTGTTCTATCTCTAGCTCCCAGAACCATGCCTGGCACACAGTAGGTGCTCCATAAATATTTGTGGACAAAGGACCTTTGCAGTCCTGCAATTTAAAAAAATAATCTCTCTGATAAAGAAGAATGGTTCTGTCACTGCCCACACAGTAGGACTTTTCATCCTCAAGGATCCTAGAATTCCATCTTAGAGTAGAAATCAGAGCAGATCCAGAGTAAGCAGTTGCAAAATGAGAAAAAGGGTACTTATAGATTGGAATAACTTAAAATCTAGAATTAGACTAAAAGATAACTGATAAGAAATAAGTGAGGCCTAGCAAATCTGAAAATACCTAGCCCAGACTCAAAGACCAGATATGTCAATGCAGTCCTTCCAGCCATGGAAAGTCACTCCAGAACCTGAGCCTGAGAAAAATCCAGTAAGAATATTAAGACTTTCCATATGCTACCAGGAAATCACAGTAGGGGAAGAGAACTATCTTTCTGATAACTCCTTTCTATGTACTAGGTAATCCTGTATGAAGTATTCTGATCTCCACTTTACAGATAAGGAAACTAAGGATCAAAAGGGTCAAGCAGCTTGCTCAAAGTTAGAGCCAACTAGGAAGTGAGGAAACCAGGATGTGAATCCAAGTCAGTGACTTCAAAGCCTGCTTTCTTCTTGTTACATGAAACTTTCAAAAGATGCAAATCTAGTGGCTGTCCTGGAGACTGAAGAATCACTCCTTCAGATCTGGGACCACTCACATTAGCCACGACGACCTTTTCTCTTGATGTTAGCATTACCTCTGTGTCATCAACACAGACCATGAGTATACCTGATTCAAGAGTGTGTGAGGAAACACATTTATCATCTCATTGACATATGTGTAAGAAAAAAATATTTTGATATTAAAATCCAGTTCTCCTGCTAAGTTCAAAGATGCACTGAACATGATCAGAGAACACTACAAACAGCATTTTCGGTTGGGTCGCATGTATCTTTATTTTCAGTCATATCCTTCCCCAATACATATTGTAATCATTTCAATTTGCTGTTTAAGAAAACAAAATTTGACCAGGCTCGGTGGCTCACTCCTGTAATCCTAGTACTTTGGGAGGCGGAGGTGGGAGGATTGCTTGAGGCCAAGAGTTCAAGACCAACCTAAGCAACAGTGAGATTCCTGTACGAAAAATAGAAAAATTAGTCAGGTATAGTGGTACCTGCCCATAGTCCCAGCTACTCAGGAGGCTGAGGCAGGAGGATCACTTGTGCTCAAGAGTTTTAGGTTGCAGTGAGCTATGATGATGCCACTGCCCTCATGCCCAGGCAACACAGCAAGACTCTGTCCCAAAAAAAAAAAAAAAGCAAGAAAAAGAAAACAAAATTTGCAGGATAATTTGTAGTGTAAATATTATAGTAAAGTAAATACATACAAAGTCAATAAAAGATAAACAAAACTTAAGTATGTTCTCTTTATAAAATTCAAGTTTTTTTCTTGAAAGGTATTCATTTGTTACTTATATTAAGAATTAAGAAATTTCAATCACTAAAATATAAAAATCAACTCCACTCCATAATAACAGTCCTTCAAAAATGACAAGTACAAATTGCTTATACTAGGTCCTGATTTCCCAGTTTAATAAATCTTCAAAGTACTGAAATGTGATACTATACATTTAAGAAGTCTTTAATTACAGCCAATGTTCCTCAATGCCTGATAACTGCTGCTGCTTTAAGGTGTTGAGAAACCTCTACTACCTGCAGGAGAACAAAATGCCATGCCCACGACTCTGTCTTCCTAAGGAATTGCCCCATGTAGATCCCAGGTCAATCATCTGGGAACAGTCTGTGAGTGCAGAGCAAATGTCTTTTAAAAATAGACAGTGTTGATTTATTTTCTACGTATTAACTTACTTTGACGTAGATCCTAAGAGTTGGAGCGCATATCATGGATACGTGCCCCACTGATGCAGAAGTCTGAGGCATTTATGAAAAGTACCACTGAAATGGCATCAATGAGGCCCCCATGAAGACTTGTTTCTCTTTTATTTGATGACTAGGATATTTTCCAGGTACAAGTTATAATAGAAACCTTTTTAAACCAGACATATACCTGATGTTTGACACTTGCAATGCAGGAGTAAATATACAGCAGGTTCCACCTTCCCTCCCCCCAATCCCAGGTATATTCCCCTAATCTAATCTTGGTGCATGTGGTTGGGGCTTTTTTTCTCCAATTTATGCTAAGGCATAAAATTTATTAATGCTTTTCAGAATCATAGGGCCCACTGGAAGAAAATATAGAGTCATATTTGTTTCTCTAATGCACTCCTTTCCTTTGGTCATAATGTATACTCTTACATCCATTTTGTAAATCTTATTGATAATGCCTTTGTTATATTCTACCTCAAATCTTTCAGGAAGAAGAAGCACAGTGCAATATTTGAATAAACATAAAATTGTAATGCACATTTTAAGTTAAAATATAAGACAAGAGTAAAATATGGTTTCTTTTGTAAATGCTTTTTTGTTCTGAGTAAGTTTTCAGGTGTATAGCTCTTTTGTTAAGCACAATACAAGTTTGTCTGCTTTACAAAATGAGGAGCTATAAAAATGAGCCCTTTCTTTAAAAAAAAGAAAATCATTGGAGGTCAAAAGTCTGGTGAAAGCTGGATTGCCAGCGTTTGCTCTGTCATTAACCCTTGTGAGAATCCCATAGTTCCCACCCTCACTGAGTCATATAGGTCACCATGGATACAACTGCCTCTACCCTTAGCCCCCAGCAGAGAAGCAACAGCTGTTGAACCACACTTGGGACTTTTGCCATTCTCTGTTCTGTATAAATTGCACTGGTGAAATGGTTCAGATAATGTCACAATTGTTTTTGAAAAATTAAAAAAAAAAAAGCATGTTGCAGGAAACATCTGAAATATTAAGCAGTAGTAAAGCATTAAAATTTAATTTAACTTGTGAAGTGGGATAACAAGTAACAAGCATTGCACAATACTATATTTAGTGTAATAAGAGGTAATAAAGCTTCCTTCAAATTTTTTCCTAACCAAAACAAAATTTTAATAAATGAACTGATAACTGCGGATAGAATTTATTTGGGAGATTCTTTGATAAGCAAATACTTAAAACTTTGGGCAAAGAGCACAAAATGCTCTTATTTTAGATTATCATTTCTAAAGGAAGGAGTATGTTTTCTGATTTGTGATATCATTACATTTCTCATCAACACACTTCTGTGAATTCTCAACTTCAGAAAAATAAAATATGTGGTTAAAACAGAATTTTACCCTTCCATCTACCTCAATTTTTCCTATCTTCAAAATAGGGATTAAAAGGGTTTTAGTTTGTTTTCTGAAAATGTGAAGAGGTGATGTGTGATTGAAACTAAAAGTCAAAATGAGTGTCTCTTATGCGTATAACCAGTGGATGAGAAAAATAGCATTTATTTAATTATAAAAAGTAGCATACATGCTATATTTTCTCTTTTTTCTCATTTTAATTCTCCTCACTCACCAATCATAGATAACAGTCACAAATGTGATCACAAACACTTCATTAACCTCTTTGTCATAAAGCAGATCTTCTTATTCTGGGGGATGTTCGCTGATACTCCCTCAGGGAGGTTTATACAGCCTCATACCAGTGATAGTAGGCTCAGCCATGTGACTTGATTTGACCAACGAAAGATAAGTAGAAGAGCCCCTTTCTGAACAGAAGCTTTAAGAGCCAGCATAAATTTAACTATGATCTCATTTTCTCTGCCGTGAGATTAATTGTTCACCAGAGAGGAGCTGAATCTTGAGTGAAAGTAGCATGGAGCAGAGCTGAAGCCAATCTATAATGGACATGTAGCACAAGTGAGAAAGAAATCTTTGTTGTAAGCCCCTTGGATTTGAGGGTTATTTGTTGCTGTAATATAATATAACCTAGCCTCTCCTGAGTGGCACACATATGTAAGTTTACTGAAAGTCCTAGGCTTTCCACAACCATGCCATCTATTCACATGACCAGATACTGTTTGATTTATATATAGCCAATAAAATACTCCTGGCCTCTACTAACCTAGTAAAAACTAAAACTTTTTATATATCCAATAAAACTGTATATATTAATAGTTATCTCTATTTCTGTGACCTATTTTTCTCACTTCTTTCATGTGAGCTATGTAAGCCCCTGATACTGCCTTTCTTATTAAGTTTAGAAACTACAGCATACATGTGATCATATGCATGCTTTTTTGGTATAATTTTTTCCTATTCTTCTTTTGCCTATGTTGCACATATCTCTCCTTATATACCCAAGTATATAAACAAAGAATACTTTTGTCATCATTTGATTTATCAAAAAAAAAAGAGAGAGAGAGATAATTTTATACATACTCTTTTGCATCTTTCTTTTCTCATTCAACATGGCTAGTAAAAATCCCATCACCTCACCTACAATAGCTAATTCATTCTTTTAAATATGTGCCTAATATTCCATGTTATGAATATATCATAATTAACTGAGGCACTGCCCTATTTGAGGTATTCAACTTATTTCTAGTTTTTTACAACTACAGTGTTGTAAAAATCTTTTTGTATACATCTTTATGAGCTAGTGGTTTTATTTCTGTAAGATACATTCCCATAAGTAGAATTTTGGTGTCTAAGGGTATATCTCTTTTTAACAGACAATGCTAGATAGCTTTCCCAAAAAGCTATTAATACAACACTTCACATTCCACCTTAATGGGTATTGCAGCCGCTAATTTCTGCAAATATTATAGGTATAAAGTTATATTCCACTGTTATTTTAATTCTCACTTTCAAGATTACTAAGCACTGCTTCAAATGTTTCTTGATCATTTGGTGTTGGTTTTCAATAAATTGTCTACACCTTTGCTTTGCCCAATTTCCTATTAGATCAAATGCCTTTTTCTTGTCAGTTTGTAAGAATTCTATGGCAAACATGGAGTTGCCAGACTCAGATCCTGCCTCAGTAAAGGACTCAGTCCCCAGCTCTGAGGAGTATGGTTCACTGACAACCTTTAGCTATTTGCTTATTCAGGGTCCACCTCATCTTTTGAACCAATATCACATTTTTCTTGGGACAGCCTATATCCAATGAATGAGCAAAGCATTGATAGCTGAGGGCAGGCTCTTCTCCATTTCCACCATCACAGGACTCCTCCACTAGACAATCCTTGCTCCACAACTTCCCCATGGCTGGTTAAGTCAGGTTGTGTCTGGGGTGATGGCTCCTCTTTCTCCTCCTTTTTTCCCCTATGTGTGTTACTCCCCAATAAACCTTTGGCACTCCTAAATCCACATGCTTGCCAGAGAACCAAACACATTGTAAATATTGTCCTTATTATGTCATCTACATTAATATTTTTTTCTAGAACTACAGTTTATTGATTTTGTTTATGAGAACGTTTGCTCACACATTATATTAATTTTCATACAATCAAATATATTTATCTGTTCTTTTATAGTTTTGGGGTCTCCAGCATTGCTTAAGAAGCACTTTTCCACTCCTAGATTGCAGATGTAATTCTTATTTTTTTCTTGCAAAATTTGTATTGCTTTTTAAAAATATTTAAGTATTTGGTCTATCGACAATTTATTTTTAAATTTGGTTTATATATAAATGTAAGTGTTATGAGTGTATGTAAGTGTTAAGCAAATTTTAAAAAATAAGATGGGGCTCTACTGTTGTTTTCTTCCGATGAATGGCCATTTGTGCCAATATTATTTATTAGATAATCTATTGTTTCCTCATTGAATAGAATTGTTGTATATTAAATTCTTACAAGTACTTCAATCTACTTCTAGACTGTCTATTCTGATTCCCATGCAATACTAATTAATTTGATTATAGTGACCAATTTATTCTGATTATTATATTATGTTCTGATATCCATCCTCCCTCCATACTGTAGCTGGAGGGATTTATGTAAACTACAAATCTGACTTCTCACTATTAAGCTTTATTGGCTTCCCAGGGCCAGCTGAATAGAGTCCAGGCTCTTTAGAACATGTGGCCATGGCTTCTACCTACATCCTTGGCTTCCTCTCTGGCTATTCTTCTTGCTTCAGGACTACCAGGCTATTTGAAGTCCAGTGAATACTGAATGCCATTTCATGCTTTCACATCTTGGTTACATGAAATGTCTTTCCCACCTCTCTTCGCTAGGCTAACCATTATTCTTTCTTCCAAATTCAGTTCAGACATTTTTCCAGAAAGTCTTTCCAAAACCCACAAGTTACCTTTCACCCTCCATTAAAAAATTTTGTACCTACTATACTATATTTACATCTTTTTAAGTGTGTCTGCCTCCGCTTTAGACTGCAAAATTCAGGTTTTATTCATGTTAGTACACTGTGAACTTAACCTTGTAATGACACGTAACAGGCATTCAATAAATGTTCTTAACAGAACTATTAACCTCCAATGGTGCTGAAAAAAATAAAAATAAACTATTGAACTAGTGCAGCAGTACCCCACGGGTGTGGGAAGAAAATATTAGGACTCATATTTATATTCATCTAAATTGAATAAGAAGTAAATCAAGTTTTGCCTATGTTTAATATGCACATTCCATGGTACCCTCACTTGGTTCATATGTGGATAAAAAAGGTATTTTGAGGGAAGATGGGGAGTTGCAGACATAGAGAAGTTGATAACCACAACTCATGGCGGCTATGAGCCCAGTTAAATGAATTTTAAAATTACATTGTGTAGTTTAAACTAACCCAGAATAGCTGGATGGCTTAAATATTCTGGGAAAATATCATGAATCAAAGATTATTCCAGGCCGGGCGCGGTGGCTCACGCCTGTAATCCTAGCACTCTGGGAGGCCAAGGTGGGCAGATTGTTTGAGCTCAGGAGTTCGAGACCAGCCTGAGCAAGAGCGAGACCCCGTCTCTACCAAAAATAGAAAGAAATTAATTGGACAGCTAAAAATA
>CAUYSK010108853.1:0-15303 GCA_963575035.1 Avahi laniger | reverse complement strand
GGGAAAACTGGATAGCCACCTGTAGAAGACTGAACCAGGATTCATACCTTTCACCTCTCACAAAAATCAACTCACGCTGGGTAACAGATTTAAACCTAAGGAGTGAAACTATTAGAATTCTAGAGGAAAATGTTGGAAATACACTTCTACACATTGGCCTAGGCAAAGAATTTATGAAGAAGACCCCAAAGGCAATCACAGCAACAACAAAAATATATAAATATAACCTGATAAAATTAAAAAGCTTCTGCACAGCCAAAGAAATTGTCACAAGAGCAAACAGACAACCTACAGAATGGGAGAAAATTTTTACATGCTACAAATCCAATAAAGGGCTGATAACCAAAATCTACTTAGAACTTGGGAAAATCAACAAGAAAAAATCAAACAACCCTATCAAAAAGTGGGAAAAGGACATGAACAGAAACTTTTCAAAAGAAGACAAAATAATGGCCCAAAAACATATAAAAAAATGCTCAACATCTCTAATCATCAGGGAAATGCAAATTAAAACCTCAATGAGATATCACTTATCTCCAGTGAGACTGGCCTTTATCAAAAAGTCCCAAAACAATAAATGTTGGCATGGGCGCGGAGAGATAGGAACACTCATGCACTGCTGGTGGGACTGCAAACTAGTGCAACCTCTGTGGAAAGCCATTTGGAGATACCTTAAGGAGATACAAGTAGAAGTATCACTTGATCCAGCAATCCCATTACTGGGCATCTACCCAAAAGAGCAAATGATACCGTATAAGAAGGATACCTGCACCCGAATGTTTATAGCAGCACAATTCACAATTGCAAAGATGTGGAAACAACCAAAGTGTCCATCAATACATGAGTGAATTAACAAAATGTGATATATGTATACCATGGAGTACTATTCAGCTTTAAGAAACAATGGTGATATAGTACCTCTTGTATACTCCTGAATAGAGCTGAAATGCATTCTACTAAGTGAGGTATCCCAAGAATGGAAAGACAAGCACCACATGTACTCACCATCAAATTGGTATTAACTGATCAACACATAAGTGCACATATAAGAATAACATCTATTGAATGTTGGGCATGGGGGAGGGGGGAGGTGGGGAGGGGACGGGTATATGCACACACAAAGAGTGCAATGCGCACCACCTGAAGAAGGGACATATTTGAAACTCGGACTTGGGAGTGGGGGCAAGGGCAACATACGTAACCTAAACATATGTACCCCCATAATATGCTGAAATAAAAAAAAAAAAAGAAAGGCAAGCTTTGAAACAGGCCAATGCCCAAACTACTTCCTAGACCAGTTGAATATGAATCTCCAGGGGTAGATCCAGCCATCAGCACTTTTTAAAGCCCTGATGGTTCCAGTGAGTATCCATGTTTGAGAAGTACTGTTTTAAAAAGTGCTCTCAGCCGCTGTCAACAAATCTTTTTGTCTTTCACACAGCTCCTTTTGGTATATAAGTAGTAGAAAGGGAGACTCTACCCGACTATTACAAGTTCTGGTGTCCAGAAGGAGAAAAGCAGATATAAAGCCATGTTTTTTATAAAATTCCTTCTAAGTGAGTTTTGGATCTGTATTTTATATGCTCCTCTTGTTTAAAAATTTTTATGGTTTTCTTTTACCTGGAGATTAATGACCAAATCTCTCAGCATGGTATTCAAGATTCTTCATAATTTATCCCCAGTTTATCTTTCCAGACATTTCTGCTGCCCTTCTTCATATAACCTGAACTCTTGTCCCAAAGGATTATGAATAGTTCCTCACTTAATCTATGTTGTTCTCTGTTTGCATGTGTTCAACCATATTTTCTCCTGTTTTAAGTGATGTATCTTTTCCTTTCTTTCTGGCAAAAACATAGTCATTCTTCAAAGGCTTTTGAGACCCATATAATTGTTTGCCTATAAAGCACTTCTTTCTTATGGTACCAATTTTTAGGGAGAAAGAATTGTCACTTTTCTTAATTTCACAAAGCCAATACAATACCTTCTGTATAGAATAATAGTTACTTACATAACGTTGAGTCTTCCTTATGATCTATGAACTTATTTAGGAAATGGGCTGTACCTTACTTCTCATTGTTAGTTTAGAGCTCAACAGCTGAAATTATTTATGCAGCAACAATCCATAAATAGAGAAGTCCAGTGAATTATATTGTCCCACCATTCCAGTCACATCTTCATTTCCCAACTCCAAATGTCCACAAAAGGCCTATAGCACAAACTAAGTTTTCCAATGATCAGAAAGGAATCCAGTTTCACCAGAGAAGAGTGGTAGGATAAAGTACTGGTTGCTTTGTGTTCCTACCTGTAAAGTATGGCTAAATGGTCTTATACATTGTGATATATCCATGATTTTTGGAATAATGTATGCATGAAGAAAGAGAAAAGTAATCCAGAAATATTAGAAATTTATTACACACTGCTGTAATGCACAGATATGCCTATCATGCACTGGTACCATGCTTTTTTAATTATTATAGCCTTGCACCATGTTTTATTTAATCATAGGTAAGAAGTATTCTATAATTACTATTTTCTTTTTCAAATACTGCCAGATTTTTTACATTTATTTTTTCACATTAATTTAGAATCTGGAATTTCTATTTGAATTGATTAATGTAATATCTTTATGGCTAACAGCAGGTTATATCTTTGAATTTATTCAAATCTTTGTTTGCTTGGTATAACTCTTCCAGTTTTCTTGGTAATTTTATTTCTAAGGTTTTTTAAAAAAGCAATTTTTTCCATTACACAAGAAAAGTTTTCTTGATTATATTGCTTAACTAGTTGTTGTTTATACACAAAACACAATTGGTTGTGGCAGTTTTTATCCAGATAATTCATTTATGCTTTAACAGCTTATATAATTTTTTCAGATATAATTTTTAGTATTTTAAGGAATAAATTACAATGAATTCAGGGTCTTTTATTAAATGTGTATTCTAAACTTTTGTCTTTTATTTATCAAATTATTGAAATGCATTTCGTTTTAGTATTGTAATTTGTTTTAGTGTCTACATTTTTCAAGATCCACATATAAAGAGTGACATAGATTTTAAAGCTGAGAAAGATCCCAGAGATTATCTGACACAACACAATCATCGTGCTGATAAGGAAGTAAGACCTAGCCTGGTCAAATAAATTGTTCAGGATCCCACATTTAGGCAAAAGCAAAGTTAACACTGGAACTGCATCTCTTGACTCTAAATATAATATTCTTTTCCTTACACAGTAGGAAATGTAGGGGAAGGGGGTGGGCAGAAGGGAACTAAAAGGGGGACTAAAATGGAAAATAAACCTCACTTCATACTCCCAATGGCGGGTTTTCTTTAGAATACCATAGAACAGATTTTAATGTAGTATACTATTAATATTTGAAATAAAGTTAACAGTAAAATAAATATAATCCAAAATGTGTGGTTAGTCTACGTATGCAACTAAAAATGCATCTGAAAATATAGTTGATCATCATTATTTGTGGATTCTGTATTTCTAAACTTGCCTACTCTCTAAATTTACCTGTATCCCAAAATCAGTATCAGTTGCACTCTTCTGGTCACGTGCAGACATGTGCAGAGCAGTGAAAAATTTTGTTGGTAATTTCCCCATTTAAAATGTCCCAAGCATAGTGCTAAAGTGCTCTTTAGTGTTTCTGAGTGAGAAGGTTGTGACGTGATTTATGGAGAAAAATTTGTCTTAGGTAAGCTTCATTCAGACATGAGTTACAGTGCTGTTTGCCATGAGTTCAATATTAATGAATGAATAATAAATATTAAACAAGGTATTTTTAAACAAAAACACACATAAAACAAGGTTATGTATTGATAGGCTGATGAAAATGTTGTGACCAAAGGCTCACATGAACCTAACTATATTCCCCATAGGAGCTATTGTTCAGTATTCACTAATTCAGAGTTTGCAGCAACTTTATTGACCATAATTAGTACAAATACTTAGCATTGCCTGTATTATTCCTATCTCTTCATCTTGTTGCTCAATTTGCATTTCATTGTTGCTGAAATTTAGCCACCATTTGGGAGAAAAGGACACGTGATCAACACAATATACTGTTTTCTGGGCAAATTTTAAAACTAATTTGTTACAGGGTTAATAATTCATTCTATATATTTGCTACTTTTAAGTATTTTCAAATCCTAATCACTATTAACTTCATTTCTTTTCTTTCACTGAATGTATGAAATTCCCTTGAAACTCCTAATTAAGGTTTAAAATGTGTGATAGTTTCAATAAAATATTTTCATCACAAAATTTTAGTTTTTTTAATGGAGGTATGTTATTCACAAGTTAGAATAATTCATAATAAATTTAAAAGGCTACTTCCTATATTTTTTAAATCTTAAAATGAAATATTATGTCTTAGCATTTTTATTCTTCTACCACAAAACACTGCATATTGTCTTATCCTCTAAAATTTTACGAATCCATCACAAATCAACCACACCATCACACTTACAAAAAACAAGTAAATACCTATCAATTATTCATAGCTAAATATTTTATATTTTATGTAAATATTCTATTGTGAAAGCATTCAGTTGCTTCCTGAAATTAATATATTAAGAAGATAACATAAGATTATTAATCTCGCTTCAAGTTACATGGGTCTATTTATTAGTTTTTTTATTCAATCAACATTCACTAAGCACAATGTGCACTTTCTGGTAACCGGGGATTAAAAGATGAATTCACATACATGTCCGCTCTCTAGGAGCGCTGAATCTGGTGGGGCAAATGAACAGATAATTGTAATACACTGTTGTCAATTCAGCAATAGAGACTTGTATAGGATACTATGGAAGTCCAGGAGGGAGACTCTTAGTACAGCTAGGAGAAGTCAACAAAGGCTCTGTGGAGGTAGGTGCAGCAGGTATAGAGCCTGAACGGATAAACAGGAGTTAGAGATGCACAGGGATGGGTGTGTGAGAAAAGAATTCCAAGCAGAGGTGCAGACACGAGCAAAGGAATAGGAGTAAGAAAAAACATCAGATGAAAGAGACACTACCAGTAGTCTGGAATAGCAAAAAAAAAAAAAAAAAAGTAAGAGGAAACTACTGCTGAGAAGTCTGTCTGAATCAGTCTATGTAAAAAAATCAAGATTTCCCCCGTAGGTTCTAGGGGGTCACTGGGGGATTAAGTAGACTTGGTAGAATACTCCGATGGATATAAGGAAAAGAGATTTGAGAGGCCCAGGAAAGAGATCAAGTTGGAGGTTAATAAAGTGGAACTAGGTAATAGATAATGAGGGCTTGATCAGTAGTGGCACAGTTATGGATGAGGAGAAAAAGCCAAGAAATGTTTAGAGAAAAAAACTGTAGAACTCAGAGGTGAAAACAACAACAGAATCAAAAATAATGTCTAGTTTATGTTACTCTATTTATAGTGGCATGATACAACTAAAAAAAAAAAGAGAGGTCTTAATAGTAATAGTCTTCATGGAAAAATGATGAATGTGGTTTTGGACATGATGTGTTTGAGATGGCTAAATGATGTTCCATTGCAGATGTCTTTCCGGCAGACAGTCACTCCAGTCTGAATCTAAGAGAAGAGATCTTTAGAGGCCATGGTTTTGGGAGTCATTAGAGACTGAACATAATGAGAATGAACTAGACAATCTAGAGAATGTCTAAAGGATAAAGAGAGGACCAAGGCCGGGCGCGGTGGCTCACGCCTGTAATCCTAGCACTCTGGGAGGCCGAGGCAGGCGGATTGTTTGAGCTCAGGAGTTCGAGACCAGCCTGAGCAAGTGCGAGACCCCGTCTCTACCAAAAATAGAAAGAAATTAATTGAACAGCTAAAAATATACAGAAAAAATTAGCTGGGCATGGTGGTGCATGCCTGTAGTCCCAGCTACTTGGGAGGCTGAGGCAGTAGGATTGCTTGAGCCCAGGAGTCTGAGGTTGCTGTGAGCTAGGCTGACGCCACGACACTCACTCTAGCCTGGGCAACAAAATGAGACTCTGTCTCAAAAAAAAAAAAAATCCAAGCACCGTCTTTCAAGGAAGTGAATATCCACTGCACAAAACCAGAATGATCTTTGAAGGGGTAGTGCTATCAAACAATAGCAGAAAGAGCTGGTGTTCTGAAATCAGACACACTTCACATCAGTTTCGAGATGAATTCGTTGACACAGATAGCAAGATGTTGCTCACTGTCATCAGGTAAGAACACACACAATGTTTTTTTTCTGGTTCCTGGTAAAAAAGATTGAGAGGTTTGATTTTCCTTCTCAATTTCAATCTTCAAATTTATATTGCCCTCTAAGAAGCTCATTTATAACATCTCTTTCATCTGAAGACATCAGACATGTCTTCCCAGGAGGGTTCTCTGGGCACCTGGGAACAAAATGTGAAGTCAGTCTGCAAGACGGTTGGTTGTCCAGGAACTTCTTCCATAAAAAAATCCTTTTGGCACAGCTGTGGCTGGAGTTTAAAAGAGATTGTCCTTTAAATTGCACAGGGGGGAGGTGTTATGGTGGGATGGGGAAGAAATGGCATAGAGTTTCAGGAAAATATAAAAGAAGGTGCAATCTTTTTTTTTTTCAAAAAAAATCTTGAATTGTATACATTTTTCTGCTACAAAATACTTCATTATGTAGTTCAGAAATACAGAAAATTATTCAGTTTATTTTACTACAATCAGCAACTAGATAAAATTTGGATAAACCTGATTCTAAATTCTATTAAGGCCTGATGGTAGTTAGCTAGGGCTCCATAGCTTCTAAAAAGCTGATTGAGCAATTTTCACAATGTTTGAAAATCATACAAAATTTGCACTACTGTTCTTTTCCAGGCCAAGAAAAGGGAAAAAGTGGGGAGTGATGGTTGGGACAATCCACCTGGAAAACAATTTAATTGCCTTACAGATTTTGTTAACTCAGCAAATTGGTCTGAAATTTTTCTGAGTTCACTATGGAAACTCTTGCTGGTCATCAAATTTCTATTTTTTCCTTCCTTGCTCTGTTGCTTTGTTTTTTAAAGATTATTTTACTATATACTTTAAATCTTACTTTTAAAGTTTTTTTATGGGAGCAAAAGCCAATTTGCTAAATACTTCATGCCTTTTTCGTGTACTAAGTTCACGACCCTGTCTCTATAATGACTTCCTAACATGTATTTTTGAACACAACTTACATCTCCTTGAAGACAAAGCAGGAAAGTCATATATTAAATATTCTGATCACCACATGCAATTGCTAGGAAGAATAAGTCAATAGAAACAATTAAAAATGTGTCAAACATAATAAAAAGAACAATTTCCCATCAAACAGATGCTTATCATCTTGACAATTTGAGATAGAGGTTAAAGCCCAGAAAGTACAGCATTTGAATCCATAAGAGAAAGGAATGCACTCTTAAAATATCAAAAGGTAGATTCCAATACTTTTCAGAATATAGATGCTCCTTGACTTACAATGGGGTTACATCCTGATAAACCCATAACAAATTGAACATATCCTAAGTTGAAAATGCACTTAATACACCTAGCCTACTGAACATTATAGCTTAGCCTACCTTAGCCATTCTCAGAAAAAATTACATTAGCCTACAGGTGGGCAAAATCATCTAACACAAAGCCTTTTTTTTATAATAAGTGTGGAATATCTCACATCGTTTATTGAACACTATACTGAAAGTGAAAAACAAAATGGTTGTATGGGTACTCAAATTACAGTTTCTAATGAATGCATTGAAAAATCATAAGCTGAACCATCTGAAATCAGAGACTGTTTGTATATTGTTTCATATCTTGTTAGGACTTGACCTAAGGCACTCATGGGGTCTAAAGAAAACATAATGAATTCCTAATATAATGTGTACTTGTGGATAGGTCATTCATAGAAAACTTTGTTATTTGGAAAACTTCAATATTCAAATATTAGCATATTACTTAAGAGTATGGGGTTTGGGCAAAGCACTAATGGCCAAGGAAAGTTTCTAAGGAGAAAACTCTCTGGATTGGTTCTAGGTTCAAAATCTATGGCTAGACGAAATCTTTGAATTAAAGGAGAATGAAAAAATAGGTTCATATTTGGAGAATATGGTAAATTTATTCCTTGTAGGAATGGGCACTTTAGACTACTTTAGGATATTATTTATTTTCTTATATACTGTCTAGATGTTGCAGGTATTTGAGGTTGCTAGATAAGTAACATAATATGCAGATAATAAAGGAATATTAATAATAAATACTTACATAAATGCATAGATTAAAAATGTTTCCTGAACATTTGTATTAGACAGCTGTATTAGTCATATCACAAGACTGAGATATATATTTGTTTAAATTAAATATGAATCATTTTTTAGCATCTTGCCTCAATGTTGAATCCTTTTCAACCAACCCTAGACTCTTTTCTAAAAAAGAAAAAGAAAAGAACATTTACGGCTTTTTATCCATTCTACCAGTACTCCTAAGAAGTATTTATTTTAATGTAAATTAGGTGAAGTAGTGACCCTGTGGCTTTTCATTTCAGGAGCTAGAGTCTACCCATTCATGGTTATCTTTGTGTCCTCCTCATGGAGGAACAAGTAATTGGCACTTTTGTGCCTTGCTTTTGTGTTCCCTCCACCAGAAATGCCCATGGCTCAAAATTTAGTAAATGTTACTCATCTTTTAAAGTCTAGGTCAATGACATCTCCTTCTTGAAGATTATGCTGTAAAGATTAATCAGTCAATAATTAATCTGTTTATGTACATATATTATTATAATGTTGTGGTCAAATACATAAATCTTTCAACCAGATTTTTTTTTTTTAGCAAAATTTACTTCATGTACTTGTTGATTTCCAGCTGGTGGTATTGGGTCTAAAACTAATTGTGAGTTTCAAAGATTTAAATTAAAAACTTCATATTGCCTCTACTAGTTACTAATCAAAGAGAGAATTCAAGACTTTTATATTTCAGTGGGTTTTTTGATCATTTTTGTTTGTTTGTTGCTTTTTCCTACAGCAATGTCTTTCTTTTCTTTTCCACTACTTTGTGCAGCCATCAGAATTGGTTTATTTTTGTATGTGTCTTATTTTTTTTTATTTTTTAATTCAGGATATTATGAGGGTACAAACATTTTGGTTACATGTAATGCTTTTGCCTCACTCAAGCCAGGGCTACAAGCATGTGCTTCTCCCATACAGTGTGCTCCGCTTCCATTAGTTGTGGGTTTACTGCCTCTCACCTGACCGGCACCCAATGAGTATTACTACCATGTGAACACCTTGATGTTGATCAGTTAGCATGTACCGCATGTGTCTTATTTTATTATGGTTGTTATTTTCTAAGCATTCCGCACATGATAAATTAATTCATCGATATATTATAATCATATCTGAGAGTATGTCCTATCCAGTACTATGTTTTTTTGAATGTTCCCTCCAAAACTCCTGTTGAAACTTAATCCTTATTGTAACAATATTAAGAGGTGGGGCCTTTGGGAGGTAATCAGGTTAAGATAAGGTCCTTAGGGTGGGCCCCCCCATGATCGAACTGGTGACTTCATAAAAGGAGGAAGAGAGACGTGAGTTAGCACACTTGCTCTGTCTTGCCATGTGATGCCTCCTGTCATGACACAGCATAAAGCCCTCACCAGAAGGTGAGCAAATGCTAGCACCAGGCCCTCAGACTTACCGGTCTCCAGAACTGTAAGAAATAAATGTCTTTTTCTTTTCTTCATAAATTGCCTGGTATCAGGTGTTCTGTTACAGCAACAGAAAACTCCTATATTACAGCTTGTTCTTTTTAACAATAAAAGAAAAAATTTTTACTAAAGGAACTTCGGCTTTTGAGGGATACTTTTTAAGTTTAAAACAAACTCTTTGAATGTTTTTAATATCATTTTGATCATTACTGCCACTTCTAATACAATTCAATTTTGATAAATAAATTGTCTGAGATGCTGACTTTGGCTTCCCAGGGATAATTTATGCTTACTTCCTGACATGTTAAGGTCACCAAATAAGTAAATTAGCAGAATATTAGTATATTAACTATAAAATGGGGTTTTAAAAAAGTGTATGTGAGTGAGTAGCACATGAATCTTTTTTAGAGGGACAAATGTTTTTGATAAGGAAAATGCCTATGATGTGGAAGAGGAGGATTAGGATTATAGTCTGGAAGAAAATATATGGAAGTTTTAGGTATATTGTTCAGTATAAAAGTTCTCACAAATGTGGGAGTTTCAGTAAGAAGGAGAAAAATGAAAGAGGGTTTAGTCAGAGAGAAGTGGCCAAATAATATTACAGAAGACTGGCAACTGAAAAGAAGTCATCCGTGAATAATTCCTGGTATCAGGGCTGTTGAAGGAATTTTAAAAAAAGGGATTATCTAATATTAATTTTTAAAACATTTTCTACAAAATTTTGTGCTATAGCTCCATCCTCCATTGCTTGAAACTTCAGAGAAGTCATCTACATAAATGATTGACATCATATCGGTAGAATCAAGGAAGAGTGTTTACCCCTGGTTTCCGTAAGACAGGAAAAAAGGAATAACCATTGGAGATGAGACGAAAGTAAGACTGGGAGGTCAGTGGGAGTAGGAAATGAAGACTACAGGTGTTCATGAGAACACTCATTTAACAGCTATCTCTCAGAAGGTGGGATGGTGGTGAAAAGGAGGGATCTTTTACTTCCTGAAGGGACAAGAGAGTTGAGTTATGTTTAAAAATTGGGTTAATTTGCCTGAGATTTAGGATATGCTTCTATATGATAAATACCAAACCTATTAAATTATTTTAGAAATTTTTTATGGAAGATGGTACTACCAATGCAAATATATTTTCTTAGTCATCTGATTATGTCATATATATTATCTCCTCCATGTGTGGGTTGGAAAAATATTATTATCTGCATTTTCAAGATGTAGAAACTGGGGCATGAAGAGGGTTAGTGACTTTCTGAAAGCCCATCTGTTAATGAGAAGTAGAAGAGAGCAGAATCCAGACCCACGACTCAAGTTCAATTCATGGTCTGTCAACACTGTGGTGAGGATAGTTAATGTCTGGCTCTTCACCAGCTGTGTGACACTAAGCCTGTATCTCAGGATTGTCATGCCTCAGGTTTTTTCTGTAAAAAAAGTAAATAATAACATTAGGTGGATTAAATGATATCACATATGCTAAGCATTAAGCACAGTGCCTGGAACTAAGCAAGCATTCAATGAATACTGGAGTTATTTATTTATTTCTTCTTTAAATTATTTGGACAATAAAGATTAATATTCATAAAATTATTCACATTTCTTTCAATTCCTTTCATTCCAGAAAGCATTGAAAAGGATATCTGGAACAGAATTTTAAAGAATTCTGGTTTTTCAGCCCAAAACAATTTCAATCTCACGAACACCATAAATTCATACTAATTGCATAAGTTCTAAAGGGGAAAGATAAGTGACCCAGGGAATTCAGATCTCTCAAATCCTCCTGACAGTTGATTATCATCCTGGAACCTAGTCTGTCTGGGTTTGGGCATAATCTTCCACAGATGGCTCACAAACTGAGAATCAATAAGAGAATCCATAGCAGCTCATAGTACAAGAGCCAAACTCACAGAGTCTATGTGTCAAATTATGTTGCCACCATACCTTATGACAGAAAAGTTCTAAATTTTTTTTTTGTCTTTAAGATTTAAGTATTAGAATTTAGGATTTCCTGTGTCTACTTAAATATAGCTTATATATCACAGATTAGAGATGATGAAAGGGATATTTATCATAGTTGAAGGTAATTGATATGGTTTGGATATTTGTTCCCTATAAATCTCATGTCAAAATTTGATCCCCAAAATTGGAGGCAGGGCCTGGGGGGAGGTGTCTGGGTCATGGGGGCAGATACCTCACAAGTGATTGGACTTGTCCCGATGTAATGAGCGAGCCATTGCTCTATTAGCTCTGGTGAAACTGATTGCCAAAAACAAAAAAAACAAAAAAAACCATAATATGCTGAAATAAAAAAGAAAAAAAAAAGCCTGGCACCTCTTGTTAAAAAAGAGCCTGGCACCTCCTCCTCTCTCTCTTGCTTCCTCTCTCACCATGTGACATGCTTGCTTCCCCTTCCCCTTCCGCCATGAATAAAAGCTCCCTGAGGTCCTCAGCAGAAGTTGATGCTGGCACCATGCTTCTTGTACAGCCTGCAGAATCATGAGCCAAATAAGCCTCTTTTCTTTATAAATTACCCAGCCTCAAGTATTCCTTTATAGCACTGCAAAAGGATGAAGACAGCAACCCTTTCTCACAATTGAGAAAATTGAATCCCAGGGATGTTAGTGACTTGCTCAAGCTCCACACCAAGTCATGGGCTTCTATCTAATAAAGTAAAAGTAGAAGACTAATGAGGTCACCAAAAATGACAGATAATTAATTTTTGTTACAGCTTTATTGAGATATAATTAACATACAATAAATAGCATCTATTTAAAAATTATATTTTGATGAGTTTTTACATACGTGTATACTCATGAATCCATTACCACAATGAAAATAATGAACATATCTATCACCCCCCAAAGTTGTTTTATGCTCCTTTGTAATCCTTCCCCTAACTCCTCCGTGCTCCCTGCCACCCCCATCCCTGTTGTCTCAAGAAAACCACCGATCTGCCTTCTACTACTATGATTTAATTTGTATTTTCTAAAAGTTTTTATGAATAAAATACATATTATCTCATATTGTATATGCCTTCTTTTATTTCAAAAAACATATTTTGAAATATATCCTTGTTTTTACATGTATCAACAATTGTACCTTTTTATTGATGAGAAGTATTTCATTTTATGGCTATACGACGATTTGTTTATTCATTCACCTAGTGGACAGATGGTATTAGTGGACATTTATTTGGGTTTTTTCCAATTTGGGGCTATTAAGAATAATAGAATAAAGAATAAAGTGACTATGAGTGTGATGTAAAAGTCTTTGGACATTTGCTTTTGTTTTTCTTGGGCAAATATGTAGCAGTGGGCAAAATGATTGAGTCATACGGTAGGTATGCATTTAATTTTCAAGAAATTACCAATATTCCAAAGTAGGTATATCACTTTATATTTCTACCAGCAGTTTATGAGACTTCCAATTGCTCATTGTCTTCAACAACAATTTGCATTTCACTAATAAGTAATGATATTGAATATATTTTCATGCATTTATTTGCCATCTATGTACCTTCTTTGATGAAGTATCTGTTAAAATCTTTTGCCCATTTTTTAATTGTGTTGTTTATGTCCATATTACTTGCTGGTAAGAATTCTTTATATATTTTAGGTAAAAGTCCTTTGGCAGAAACTTTGCTTGCCTTATCACACTGGCAAGAATGCCCAGTACACTGTCGCATAGAAGCAGTGAGATCGGACATTTCTACCTTGTTCCTGAACTTAGGGCTTAAGTCTTTCACCACCAAGGTGATGCCCTTTATCAGGTCAAGGAAGTTCTATTACATTTATTTTGAACAAAACTTCTTTTTACTAGGACAGAATTCCTTTGGTGCCACAGGAAAAACCTCAGCTATAACATTTAGCATTCCCCACAGGAAGAGAACCCCTGTGTGCAAAAGTAGAAGTTGGAGACATATTTTACAGTCAAGCTCTACTGGTCATGCTGAAATCAAATTTTTGCTTTTAAGAGGAATGAAAAATGTTACTGCATGTGCTTGTATTCTTTTTTCTATGCTTATAGTAGAAATTCCTAGTTGATCACAGCATTCTTTCCCAGGGAACCCATATGCCGACATAGAAACCAGGTGATCACAGGGTCTAGGCAGCCACTAGAGTTGGCATATGTGGTGAATATTTTCTATCCCTTATTTACAATATTTCTGCATAAATTAGAAAGAAAAAAAATCCCCTCAACTTTGTGGCAGAATATGGATATAGATATAATATCACTTGGTATCTGGATACGGTCAGTAAGCAACTGTAGAGAATCATCTTAAACCTTTGAGAGACTTTTTATAGCTATTTCTCCAAATAACCATGGGGAGAGGGCAGGGATTCAGAGAGACTGAATCATTCACAACACTATTGAACCAGAAGATGGTCCAAAAGAAAAGTTCCTTTTAGATCATCTAACTCAAAAGTTTTCAGAGATTAACTGTTCTAGAACATTTTGTTTGAAAAAATATTACAAAAAAGTTCAATGTATAAGTACAACAGACTTAATGTTTGTTTCTCCTCCAAATTCATATGTTGAAATCCTAACCCCCAACGTGATGGCATTAGAAATTGGGGGCTTTAGGAGGTAATTAGGTCACAAAGGTGGAGCCCTCATGAGCAGAATTGGTGCCTTTACAAAAGGCCCCCAGAAAGCTCTCACTCTCTTTCCACCACGTGAAGATACAACGAGTCAGCAGTCTGCAACCCAGAAGAGGGCCCTAACAAGAACCAATCATGCTGGCGCCCTGATCTTGGACTTCCAGTCTCCATAGCTGTGAGAAGTAAATCTCTGTTGTTTATAAGCCACTCATTCTGTGGTACTTTGCTACAGCAGCCCAATAAGCCAGCTAAAAGTAGCCAGCTAAAAGTAGAACTACTCTTCCACCCCTTGGAAGCTCCCAGCATTTCTCATTGAAAAATGCTAAGGCTCATTAAGCAAAGTCTCAAAACCACTGATCTTGTCCAACTTTCACCTCATGAATGTTGAAGTATAAGGAGTGACGTCAAGTGCCTAAGAGATTTGAAGACAGATCTCTTGATCCTGTTCTAATATTTTCTTCTGCACCATGCACATGCAAAGAAAATATTTACATTATATATACATGAGTCATTAATGATAATAATAATAGGACTACATAGCTCTATAATATTTTACAAAACACTCTTTCCTTATGATCACACTTGGCTCCCACACCACTTCCGTTTCCAAAGTAGGAAACTGAGGCTCAAAAAGAAGTAACTAGCCTGAGGTCACAGAGCTGGTATGTTGTTAGGTTTGGACTCGAGCACAACTCTGCCTGTACTTAAGCTAATGCACCGTGCACTCTCTGTAGCACAGAAATGTAAGGCTCACAGGCCTCTGCCAAGCTCCATACTCATGTATCCAACCAGTAACGAGCCATCTCCACCTTGGCTGCCCCACAGGTATCCCCAGCTCATAACAGCCAGAGTTGAACTAACATCTCTGCCACCCCCTCAAACACATACAGGTGAAACCTGGGCATCAATATTTTTTTTTTTTTTTTTTTTTTGAGACAGAGTCTCACTTTCTTGCCTGGGGCGAGTGCCGTGGCGTCAGCGTAGCTCACAGCAACCTCAAACTCCTGGGCTCAAGCGATCCTACTGCCTCAGCCTCCCAAGTAGCTGGGAC
>CAUYSK010108851.1:0-15858 GCA_963575035.1 Avahi laniger | reverse complement strand
GAACTCCTGAGCTCAAGAGATGCTCCGCCTCGGCCTCCCAGAGGGGTAGGATTACAGGTGTGAGCCACTGCACCCTGCTAAAACTATGCTTTTGAGGCAGCTTCTGAGGCCTTCATTTTGGGGTATCATTTTCTGAGCTCCAATATCATTTAGAATACTGAATCTAATACTAATTTATTCAGGGATTAATGTACCTATTGTTCTGTCTTAACAAGACATTGCTCTACAAAACCACTCTTACCGCTTTGTCCATGTTGACTGTGGGCTCAAAGACAGGAATTGCCATATGGAATAGCACTCACTCCCCAAAACCAAAGATGATAAACACTTTTATCCCTCTTTTAAATAAATGGAAAGGGAAGGGTAAGGGAAAAAAGGGTTTAGATTGAACTGAGACCAGGGATTCAGTGTATTTAGATATCTATTACCTTGTTTATTCTCACACTATCTGTCGGAGTTTGAAGGGGAGAGCTAGAATTTATTTGCCTCTTGCCTTTGGTTACAAAATACGCTATTAGCAGTGGAGGGAAGAGGTGGGGCATGGTGAAGACTGGTAAACTTCAGCGCCAGTAAGTTCCCAGAAATGCTCTAATATCTGTATCTCTTTTCCATCTCTTTCCTTCCTTTACTTCTCTTTTATTCTCCCCCCCCCTTCCTTTTTCTATTTCTTCTCTTCCTCTCTGGCTTTCTCACTCCCTGTCTTTTCTTCTCAATGAAACCCTCCCTTCCTACCATGTTGTCTGTGAGTAGTGAATGCAGTTCAGCTCTTAGAACACTTGGGGCTCGATTGGCTCCTGACCATGGTCACTAGACAGATCTTGCACTTTCTTCCTCTTAGTCTCATAAACTGTCGACATTACTTTCTGACCTAACAGTTAATGGTATATCTGTCACGAGCTTTCTCTTTTCTTCCTGAAGGTAGATAGTGAGGGACTCCGGCCCTCCTGCGTACAGAGGCGGGCACCCTGAGCAACTGCCACACCTGGGGGAGGAGGGAAAGCCCTGCCAATCCACCAATCAAAACTTAGGTCGCCAACTGCAAAAGAATGCACAGGGTTCCCTAGCCCGTGGGCCAAGCAGCACAGGTACGATAGGGTCTAAAAGGTAACCTAAAACACCCTAAGGCTAATTATCATGTCATTAGCTTAAATCTACATTGTGGTTCACGCCCCCAAATGGGCTTTCATCTAGACTTATGGGAGATCCACATGCGTAGTAAGACTCAGGTTAAACTCCCAACTGTCTATCAACATGGTTCCATAGTACCCTCGGAACCATGAGGAGGGCCCAATCCAGACACTGTAAAACAAGACCACAGACAATAACCAAGCCCTTTTGTTGTCAGGAGGTTCATTTGTTGTCTGTGGTGAACGTATCTTGCCCTGTGAATCTATATCTTTCTCTTGCTCAGTGAACCTATCTTGTCCTTCCTCAATAAACTTTGTTTCATGCTTACTCTGATTTTGGTGTGTCTGGTCATTCTTTGGCCAAGAGCACACCAAGGATCGAGAACAGACTGTGATCCGACACTTGCAACCTTTAAGGAGCAAGTTTCTAATCCATTGCTTTGTGAATATCATATTTAAAAAAGAAGTCTGCAGACCTATTAGCTTTCTCCAATTTTTTTCCGGAGCATCCTCAAAATCACAGGAGAGTGCCAAATTGGTGTTCCCAGAATAGGTTTACCTTACATAGTAGGTAGTCGAGACACATTAATTGATGAAACAATGAAATACCAGAGGCCATCATTCATTCCTGTGTTTGGGGTGAGAAACGAACTTGGAAAACTGCTATTTTCTCCTGTATACTTTATGATCATACTTGACTCACATTCATATTAATATCAATTTATAATTGTATTTCCAAACTAGACTAAATTTCCAAAATAGTTTTCAGAAGTGGAATTGATAGCTCGTTGTACATGTCCCTTGAGAATAATGCCACCTGTCCCCATCACCTCGTGGTGTGTGTGTATGTTGAGGGTCGGGGGGTCTTACACACAGCCACAGGATGTGCACTTACTGTATCTTGAATCCTTTGACTGTTTGTCAGTCTCTTTTGTTAGACTTGGCAGCATCTTGGGAGGCTGGAAGATGTCTCTTCGTTTTGTATTCCCAAAGTCCACAGCCCCGATTAAACAGAACTTAGTGGTTCATAAGCATCTTACTTTTGGAGGCAACTTATGTCATTTCCAATGCATTTCAATGCATCCATATGAAAATATTTTTATTGTAAAAGTTTTTGAAGGGCTTAAAATTACTTGGCTATAAATAACATACTTAATTTATAATTGGCCAATATTTCTTGACCAATCATTGTGAATTGTCACAAAATTATATGAAATAGTGAAGTACTAAAACTTAATCTGCAAGTTTTTCTAAATATAATGCAAAATTTGTATGCATATCAACTTACTTGAATGATTAATTAAATCGAATAGGTTGTATAGGCACTTAAATGTTTGTTACTTCAACTTTCTTTTTTCTTTTTATATTTTGGAGTTCATAAAATTTTTTCCAGGTGTCAAATATTTTTGTAGGCCTTGACAAGCTCATTGGCTCTGGGCACTGGGCCCAAGGTGCCTAATGTATAGAACAGGCCTGCAGCACAGGGCTCAACGAATAGCTGACACCCAAGTAGCCAAACAGTTGCCCAACCAGGCAGAGTACTCTTGTGTAGTTACTGCTTTTGAGCAGAGCATTTGTGTAGGGGCTTCTCTCTGCCGTGCCTTTGAAACTGGAAGTTTTCAAAGGGAGCAATTAGGAGTAAGAATGGAAATAGATTTCACTGTCAGAAGCACAGCACTTGCAGAATTTGGATAGAGTGAATAGGAAGGAAGTGCAAGGGTTTTCAGTTCCTACCAGGAAGCAAGTTATATAACCACATTTAGATGATTAAAGGAAAATAGTCAGGGTATACCGTGAAAGGCCTATTACTGTCATCCTTGTTTATCTTAGCACCATCTGCTAGGTTCAAGATTAGGAGAACTGGGTGGGAAGTTTACACTGATGCTTTGGTGTGCTTAGACTCTATTGTACATAAGCTTGGTGACAAATGTTAATTGACTAGTTATAAAAAATACAAATCCTGGTGGCTCATGCCTGTAATCCAGTTAGTGATGCAGCCGGACAATCCCGGCACTTTGGGAGGTGAAGGAGGGAGGATCCTGTGAGGCCAGGAATTTGAGACCAGGCTGGGCAATATGGTGAGACTCCATCTCTACAAAAAAATAAAAAAATTAGCTGCGCATGTTGGTGTGTACTGGTGGTCTCAGCTACTTGGGAGGCCGAGGCGGGAGGATAGCTTGAGCTCAGGAGTTTGACGTTGTAGTGAGCATAATGACACCACTCTGCTCTAGCCGGGGTGACAGAGTGAGACTCTGTTTTCTTTTTTAAAGTGCAGTTCCATAGTTTGGATATCTTTACCTCATATTTGTGATGTCTTTTTTTTTTTTTTCATTCTTCTTGTTCAGACTATAGACCCTTCTCTATGCGGTATATTACTAGTATTGTAATAACGACCCAATATTTACTATGTGCCAGACATCATGACACGCACTTTACATGTACTTATTTAACCCTCACAACCAATCTATGAAGTAAGAATTATTATGATGCCCATTTTACTGGTAAGTAAACTGAGGCTCAGAGAGATTAAGTACCTTTAATAAGGTCACATTATCAGGAAGTAGAAGCAGGCAGCGACTTGCAGTTCCTCTTCCTTTGGCTTGCCTATAATTCCCAAATATCCTTTGTTGAAGTAACTCCCATCTGAGCAATGTTTGTTACATAAGCTCCTTCAAAGTAATTTTCCTTTTCATTTCATGTCTTATTATTATTCTGGTCCTGTCTTCATGGAACTTTCTTTTCTAAGATTCAAATATTTGAAGCTGAATTTTAGAAAAGAAACAAATATTTGGAATTGCTTCTAGAATATTTTAAACCTATGTTAAAACAAAGGTTTTAATGTAATTTCAGTAGATTTTTTATCTTCTTATCATCTGTCAGTAGAATATTTAATATATTATGGTAATATAAGACCTTTTTAATTTGGAGGATCCTATTAATTCTGATTGCATGAAAATTTCATCCATGTTATCTTAGAGTTTACCATTGCATAATCTCTAAAAAAAATGAATGAATAAGTAAATAATGCAATAAAAATGCTGATAGAATCTTTTTAGGGGAATAAACTATTTTAGGTGTGTTCAATATAATTTATTTGTATATTATGAAATGAACTATTAATAAAATTATTCCTGGCAGAGTTCTACAAACTCCAAATTTGTTGGCATTTAGTTCTCTTGCAGTGTTTATATTAACAAAGCAGAGGTACATTTCTTTGAAATATAATTTGCAATGCAGATTGATTTTCTATACACCGTGCTCTGAATTAGTCTTATGTAAATCAATTTCAAGATGGGATTTTAAATGAGAAGTTATATCTTTTATTCAGGTTACTATTCAGAAATTATTCTGAAAAAATTATTTATTGACCTGTTTCCTGAGCAACATCAGCCTCTAGCTATCCTTCGGTCTTCCTCATCAACCCCCTCCCCAGGCTCACCCTCCCTCAAATGAGTGAAAATCTCAAAAACTGTGCTTTAATTCATTGGGTGCGTACAGTACTCCAAGAATCCACCGAATGCTTTTGCTCAGGCTTATTTTTCTTCTTTACTTTCTTCTTCACTCTCACTTCTCTACTATTTCTGTCTTCTCCCCTTTCTCCACTCTCCCCATGGGTCCAGTGTACCTGTGTCCCCTTTAGCCATGGTGTAGGCAAGAACCCAAACTAGGTGAGTTCTACTCTCTATCTCTAACACTGTATTAGAGATACAGAACAGGCCTGCAGCACAGGGCTCAACAAATAGCTGACACCCGAGTAGCCAAACAGTTGCCCAACCAGGCAGAGTACTCTTGTGTAGTTACTGCTTTTGAGCAGAGCATTTGTGTAGGGGCTTCTCTCTGCAGTGCCTTTGAAACTGGAAGTTTTCAAAGGGAGCAATTAGGAGTAAGAATGGAAATAGATTTCACTGTCAGAAGCACAGCACTTGCAGAATTTGGATAGAGTGAATAGAAGGAGGTGCAAGGGTTTTCAGTTCCCACCAGGAAGCAAGAACTGAGTTAACCCACCTAGAAGAAGACATCCATTAGTTTCTGCCCTTATTGCTGTTCTTTTCAAAACCTTGCATTCTAAGCTTTCCTTACTCAGTAATCTGTGAACTACCCATATGCTTCCAGCGAATTCCCTTTTTTGCTTAAGCTAGCTGGAGTCAGTTACCGTTGCTTACAATCAATGACCCCAACGGATCAACTGCTCATCTGCTTTCTTCCTGCTTTACTTCCCTTCTTTTCCCTCTTCCATCAGCCTTTCTGCCTCCTTTCATATTTCTCATGTTTTTCTTTCTCTTGTTTGGAGGCTTTCGATGATGAATGAAGAATGAAAAAAGCTAACACAAAAATAGAAAAATAAAAATATTTTGAAGGTGTTTATCACAACCGCTTTATTTTTCTTTTCAATTCAAAACTGAGGGTTCCTTGACCTTATCTTATCCGAGTACATACAAATACTATTATTCATAGCAAAAATAATAATCAAAGCAACTTGATCACCCCCCCCATTTATACAGTGCCTCCAACAATTTTACAGTTTTGGTCCATTAAAACACATTTATAGCTTGTCTAAACTAATTAAATAATTTGATCCATGAAGTATTTACTTTCAAAAGATTTGCTGCCAGATCTATGTCTTACGAAAACAATTAACAAAGTTATTTTTGGAAGTAAGCATTTAATGTCTCCTTTGTAGCAGGCTGAAAGAATGTAAGTTTTGACTTCTAGACTTAGGCTATCACTGAAGGTAAATTTAAATATTTAACACAGTAGTAGAGGAGCCACAGCTACAAAGTTTACTTGAAAACGAAGTGAGTCATTTCATTGAGTCGTTTATCTCTTATGCTTGCATGCATGACCAACGTAAGTTTGTGTTTTGGACTCAGTTTGCTTCTCAAGACATCCAACAGCTGTTGCTTCCTTCAAATTATAAACTCCATCTTCCTGTTTTACCCTGTTTTACCCCAACTGTCTTAGACATAATGGAAATTAAAAATCTGAAAGTTTTTGTAAATAATAGCAGTTACCACTGTGAGAAATAACTACTAAGTGATATGAGGAATCAAAGCTGGGGTCTACTAACATCAACATAGTTAATTCAGGTAGTGTTTCCAAACACAAAATATTTAGAGAAAAATGAGCCTAGCCTAAAATCATATTTTTCAGGGGGGAATTTGATGATTTTCTTTCTCTGCAAAGGGCAATATAACAGACTAAGATAACTAACATATACCCAAATTGATAAAATTTCTCTTTTATATTAGCAGGCCTAGTTTGTGTCCATTATATTCACCACAAGAGTTAACAAGTGCAAATAAACTTGACTTGATTTCAAGTTTTTTAAAATTGTTAGTATGCATTATTCTCTTTGCAGTTCTTTCAATATCTTATACATTTACTTGTCATGTTCTAAATATTTTTGGCTAGGATTTAAAAAGTCATCACCAAATAGTAATTTTTTCAGATTTACAAGTGGGATACATAATTTAGATCCAACCTTGCACTTTAGATAGGTCTTATACATCCTTGTATACAAACTTCTTCCTTTCTGACAGACTTATCCATTGCCTTGCAATTATTACAAGTGTTGTAGCAGAGATGACAAGAAAAAGGGCTATCTAGGGCTCATAAATTCAGTTTTAAAATAGTGATTTGAATGAAAAGCAAAGATAGTAATCTTGAATGCTGAGATTTCTGATTTGTAATAACTGAGCTTTTTGATAAGACACAAGGTTTTTGAGCAGTAAAGTTTTGGTTTTGCATCAAGAGCAAAGCCTTGGAGAAATCAGGAAATAAAGTTAATAAGTTTAGGAATATTTATGGAAGAGCTGAGATGAGGAGTCAGATAATCTTTTCTAGGATTGCTTATGGGAAGATAAGACACAGGAAGGAATCTCACATTCAGCCTTCCTGTCCTTTTCCCCCGGGCCAGATAAACACACATCACCTGATACTGGTAGGGATCGATATAATCTGAATCCGGAGGAAATGTGGACACGATGGTGATTTATAAAAAATTATGAAAGTTCTTTTTTTCACATCTCATATTTTTAATTGCAAAATAATATATGCTAATGTGTTAATGTAGATCAAGAGCCAACAGTTTACTAGTTCTTCTCACTAATAGGATATGTCAAGGAATATTGTAGAAGACTTTGAAATGTACAAAATAATTGCTGCATATCCTGTCTACTGAACCCTTCTGGATCATCTATGCATTTCCTTGTCTTTAAATGAATTTACAACTCTAAGTTGTAGAAAAGTGATATTAATATAAATAACTTTTGTTATAGAAATACAAATGACTTTATCAATTTTTATTGCCCCATGGATATTAACCAATTTTGAATCTATTTGTCTGTTCATTTCAGTATTGTTAAGAGCCTACATACGTTTTTGTGTTTTTTGAAATCTTTTTTTGTACCATTGTAGCATCTTACTGGTTCTCTCATTAATTGAGTTAAATAAATTCTTGGACATAAGTTAATTTTATATTTGTCTAAGAGTCATGATTTTACCCTTTAAAAAATTATCTTTTAGCATCTTTTATTTTCTAGAGAACAGGAAATTTCTGGAGATATAGTAATTTATTTTAAATCTATGTATGGTGATGGATAGTTTAGGCATCTACTCCAAACAGCATGGGAAATAGTTTGTAAGACCATAAATGCAGTCATCTATTGTCACCCTCCAAATCATACTGTATAGGTGTTATACATTTGGGGACATTCTCCTTTCTCTTGGCTTTATATTTACACAGGGAGGTTTTCCACTTGTAACCTGTCTTTTCCAATCCCTCATTCAGGACTCACTAAGGTGAGTGACTTATCTGATTGGGGATATTGGGAGAAAAAATTGGGCAAAATTCAGAAGTAGGAAGGCTCAATCCCTTTTTTCTGGTGCTCTTTAGGATCAGCTACTTTTATCTTAGAAACTTCATAGGGATACACCCTAAAAATGAGCGTTCTACCATTTATCCCCATTGCCAGAGGAGTCTACTGGACTAATAGACCTAAAGCCCTGTTCTGCAAGAGCTTTATCAATAACAGAGCTGATATTTTTGGGTTCTATTACTTGCATCTACTTCTCAAGTGGTTCAGAACTTGGACAAGAAAAAGGAAAGTTGTTTATTATTCCCTCAAACTCTAGACTGAAGAAAAGGAACTGCTCCATCAATCTTCCATACATGAAAACTTAAATTGTTTTTTGCATGCCTTAACACTAATTAACAAGACATGATTCAGAAATTGAGTTGATTTTAGAATAAAGTTACATGACAGAGCAAACTTGTGGAATAGAAATATCTAGGTAAATCTTTTATCATTCAGTTTTAGAAGTATAAAGTCTTTTTCCATTTATATCACATCAGAAAATGTCTAAACATTTTTACTAGTCTGTGAATTACATTATTTGGTGAATCCAATGCCCTTGTTTACCTTTTGTAAGCAAAGGGACTTTTGCTCATGATGATGAGTTAAGAAAGTTAAGAAATTTGCATATTTTAAAATATAGTTATTAACAGAAGAAGATTACTAGATAAAACAAGCCAAGACTGAAATCACAAAGAGCTTCCAATGCTTTTATGGCATATTTTATAGCTTGTAAAAAGTAATGAGACAATTTTTCTCATGTAGTGTTTTTTAAGGTTTTATGTTAGACTCACCTACTTAGCCCAATAAAACATTTAATAGGTAGTTGTTATAAAAGTAGTGCATAAATGAGAATAAGGGACATACTCAATACCATTCATTTTATAATATAAAGCATGATTATTTGAAAGTCTGCAGTGTTGATTACTAATTCCATGACTTGCTGAAAAGACTACCAAAATAACCTGTTGATAAAGCAAAGCTGGGATATTTATCACCTTAGTAAGGGAAACTCTGTCCTGGAGAGTTTTTGTAGCTTCTCAGAATAAGGTGGGATATTTATGAGATTTGGGATTCTGGTTTAAGGTACATCTTTCAATGTGGCGTAGGTAGAGAGCAGATTAGGAGTGATGAAAATTTGTAACAAAATAGTTTAGAACAGGTAGGTACAATGAGATGGGGATTTCAAAGTGGCTTTGAAGAGTAAAGTAGGTTATGAGACTAGTCCAGGAATCTAGTGTCCTGATATGGATATTTACTCTGAAGAGATAATTTAATAAACTATTATTTGAACAAATGGATTTTTGGAAAATTTCTTTAAAAAACAAGTTATTTGCACTTTTTCTTCCTGGGCAAGAGTTTACTGGAATAGTAAAGTTGTTAGTGCAGGCAGTTGAATTATAAAGTAATTTTAATGTAAAAACCATCTTATGTGGTAGCAGATAATTTAGGTTTTCCACAGCAAATTTTTGCAATGTAATTTTCAGTAACATTTTTTTTCTGTCACTTCATGGGTGGCTGTTTCAGGATATAAATAACCAACACTTATAGGGAGGGTAAATTTAGAAAAAACATAGTTTAGATTTTAGAGCTGAAAGAAATGGAAGCAATAAAAAGTTGGACTGATTAAATATGCCAGAATAATCCTAAAAACATGGAATGGAGGCTCTTTTAGATAGACAGAATTATTTTGTCAACTATTTTATTTGGAAATAATTTGCAGTCTGTCTGTAATTTGCGATATGCTTCCAAAAGAGGTAAATCACTTTTATTGTACCTTCCTCAACAGCAAAAATCTTTATACACAGTAAACTTCCTTAGGTATTTAAAATTCATGTTTTTCTTTAGTTTTCTTTTTAGAAGTGAACATTAATTGGTGACGTTATTAGACCTTCTGTAAATTTAGAATTGGCGTTTTGGCAAGTCATCTGTTTTTGGGACATGCCCCAGCTAGTTCTTTAATGCCCACTGATGAATTTGACTTAAATAATTACAATAATTGACTACTTCAATATCATATGGATAGCATTGGTGTATGAGTAGAAATCGAAACATTACATATTTCACATAAATGAAACAGGATTCGTGATCGTTTGGGAAAGATTTGCCTGTGGAATCAGAAAATGGTATTAAAGGTATACGGAAAATGAATATACATTTAGTCAAGAAAATCTACTATCTCAGAAAAAAACAAAACCAGTGAGAGTCTGTGCGGCACTTGAAGTATGACCTGTTCCCCTTCCCTCCTCTCTACCAGCTCATCATGACAGAAGCTCCATTCTGGATGGGTATATAAAGCCAAAAAGAAAGGGCTCCATCCTGACCCCTCTCCCCAGCTCCAAGTTAAGGGCTATAGTATCATTGTCTTTACAGACAAAAACTTCAAAGTAACCATTGTAAAAATGGTCAAAGAACTAAGGGAAACCATACTTAAACATGTAAGGAAGATATGATGACAATGTTTCATCAAACAGAGAATATCTATAAAGAGAACTTTATAAAAAAATCAACAAAATGGAAATTTTGAAGTGGATAAATGCAATAACTGAAATGAAAACTTTGTTAGAGTGGCTTGGTGGCAGATGGCAGAAGAATCAGCTAAGATAGATCATAGAGTTATGTAATCTGAAGAATACAGATAAAAATAATGAAAAAAAACTTAACAGAGCCTCAGAGAAGTGTGAGGCACTATTAAGCACACCAGCACACATTTAAATAGAAATAATGAACAAAAGAGGGAGAAAGGAACAGAAAAAACATTGTAAGAGAAATAATGGCTGAAATGCGAGGAATTGATACATGGGCTATTAAGAGAAAACTTACCTTAAAGGAATCACAGACCTGGACAGACATTTTGGACTCAAAACAAAACCCTATGCTGTCTTGAGAACACTACTCTAAGCCCAGCGTGATTGATGCTGGCAATGCTTCTGATGTAGCTACCAATGATATGGGGAAACGGCTCACTTCCTGGGATAAAGGACGTCAACAGGAGAGCAAAATGGCTCATGAAAGGGGGAGGGGTGGTGGTGCATTTGTGTCCCCATTTAGGACAGAGGGAATATGTACAATTTCTTTGAGACAAAAGGGAGCATTGTTTAAGCGTGAGGAGTAAAGGGGAAGAGAGGCTCAAGTGAGGCTGGGGGTAAGCTGGTGTTAATCCATGCAGGGGTTTGTAAGCCATGGGAATGATTTTTAAAAACTTTTCATTTCAAGATAATTGTAGATTCACATGCATTTATTTATTCACGTGCAATACGGAGAGAACCTATGTTTCCTTTACCCAGTTTCCTCCAATAGTAATATCTTCCAAAACTACAGTACGATATTGCAACCAGATATTGACATTGATACCATTAAGATACAGGACGTTGCCATCACCAGAAAGATCCCTCATGTTGCCCTTGTTTAGCCACATCCACTTTTCTCTTGCTCCCACCTCTTTCTTACCCCCAGGCAAACACTGATTTGTGCTCCATTTTTATGAAAGCAATGGCAAATCATTGCATTGTGAGATGGTAGAATTTGAAGAGAAATTAATTAATTGTTCAAGGTTGATGTTTTGCAGTAGTTAGAAATTTCAAAGAAATTTTGTGCAATTGTCATTACTAGTTTTAGAATGTCAAATGACACTGATAATTCTTAATATGAGTTCAATATTCAGCTATGAGGATATTAGAAATTTTGAGAGAAGAACTGATAAAAAAATCAACAAATGAACTGAATGGTGAAATTGATCAGCCAATTAAAATTTAGTGTGCTAGAGGTGTGCAAAAACCTCTCTTAGAATTTATCAGGAAGGGTCACAAACATGGGAAAAATGAAAGAAAATTATATTGTTATTTTTTAATTTATCATAAAACAAGCAATATTTTTCTATGTATGAGTGTCCTTGCACTTCGCTACTCAGACCTTGAGAGGCTGGAAGAATGAGCAGTTTGTGGGTTTGGAACACATTCCATGAGAAAGGAGGTGAAGTGGGCAAGTGCCCTGGGGCAGGCTTGAAATATCAAGATACACTATATAGATGCTAAGCAGCTGAGGGAGAAGAGGGCTTACCAAAACAAAACATAAACCTGACTTGCTTTTTTTTGCATAAACAGTGTTTATTTTAAGACATTGATAAAAAGTGGGGAAAGAATATGGATCAGCAGTTTTCAGTCTTGGCTGCACAGCGAAATCACCTCATCAATGCCTCAGTCTCATCCTTCCAGATTATGATTTAATTAGTTTGGGGTATGGTCTAGGTGTCAGGATTTTTAGCAGCTCCCCAAGTGGTACTGATGGGCAGCCTAGGTTGAGAAAGATTTGTTAGATGTAGATCTGTTCAATATTATAAGATTGATGGTTTATGCATTTATATATCACGATTCTTTTCTTCCAAAAGAACCTGAGTTAGGGTAAATAAATTAGTGTATAAATAAACCAACTGAAATTAAAACAAAACAAAACAAAACAAATTTACAGCATCCATAGAAAAGGTTCTTAACTCTCCCTCCACATTTGAATCACCTTGGAAAGCATTCGAAATATTCCAGTACCTTATTCCAGTACCGCACCCTTAGATCTGGGCTGGGGTCCATCCTAGACATCAGGTGTTTTTGAAACAGAAGATTCTAATGTGCAATTAGGATTGATAACTACTGAAGCAATCTGCAGTATTCAAATAGAAGCTAACTAGCACCTGAAATAAGCTTATTACCTCGTTTGGACATTAAATTAAATACAAAGTTCCTGGTAACTAACGCAAAAAAGAAACATGTTACATAGCTTCCATTTTCTGGATGAAGAAGTATACAAAACCCTTCTTAGAGATGAAATATTTCTGGAATGAAATTTTAAATGAAAAATTTCTGAGTTGATCCTCATGTAAGTCTTGAGTAGGGACTAGACTTATGCTTCAACCAAAAAGCCTTACAAAAGACACTGGTACACTGCTCAGATGAATACGGCTCGTAAAGACCTGTTATGAATGCAGCCTGTATATCCTGAAAAGAAGCTAGTGAAGAAATTTTTGGCCAGCTAAAGAAACAAGGAGACCTGAGAGAAAGTGATCTTTTATTATTAACCTTTTTTAGATATAACTCAGTTACTCCATTAGAATTAATTTTCATATCTAGCTTGGGAAACATAGAGGGGCCAGGAATATTCCCAACACCTGACTTGTACGTGTACCCAGTGTTCCATGAGGAGATAATTATAAAGATCTATTTCAACTTTGGCCAAGTTCCTTAGTTACTTGAAGTTCATCCACTGCCTGGAGAACGCTGGTGAAAGTGGAGTGAGCAACTATCAGGGAAAAGGCTACCTCTGAGACTTAAGAGAGGTAAGGACCTGAGTCCTGCCCTAGGACACAGACGGGGAACTGAGTGGTCATCCGGAAGTGAGACACTTCCTGGGGCACATCTGCCTCAGAGCATAAGGCTCTCATTGTAACCAACATAAAATATCTGCTCTATAGGTACCAGAAAGAGAATTCATTCATGAAATAACTTCCATCCAGTATGTGATAAAGGTACAAAATATCTGTAAGTTGAGAAAGAATTTATCAGGCAAATTTATTTTGGCATTACTTAGTTTTTCACATTCTGCCCTTACGTAGCTTTCTTGGTAACACTCTGGTTGCCTAGTTAACTGTTGTGTCTCTATTAATTGGTTCAGCAGACCCCCTGAATTTCTGGGTACTTTGTCTTACTGGGATTCATGGTAGGAAACTTAGACCTTCTTAATAAAGAATTAGAAAAATCAATAATATTCACCACTATGGGGGTTCGTATTGTGAATCCTCAACTTTCTAGCTGAAAATTTGTAAGTGGCACATTACTTAACTCCTTTCTACCTCATTTTGGGAATAAGACTTGTACTGGCTGATAAGGTTGTTGTAAGAATTAAATGAGATAAATGCTTGCCAAGGGCTTTCCACGATTCCTGGCACACATTAATCATTCAATAAAAACTAGCTATGTTTGTGGTCATCACAGTTGTTGTCTTCATCATCACTGTCATCGTCATCATCATCCCTGGAGTGAAATACAACTTCAAGTGAAGCCTCAAAACCTTGAAGGTCGTACATGCTCTCTCCTCACTACTGGTGGAATTTTTCTGGAAAATTTGGGAGAATTCCATGGCATAGCAAAACTCCAGGATTAATTGCATCTTAAATAGATCATTTCTCTAGAAGTGATATGCACCACTGTAATTCCCACTGGAACAGATACTGTACTGTGTGAGTTTTCATTAACGATGGTGTTGACATGGTACTTGATGAGTCAATTTAGAAGAGAGCTGAAAAACCTGGGCACACATGTAAAACCCTGTATGTTGACAAGAACTGCTACAAGGACACAGCTGCTGATGCTGTCTTCCTAAGAACAGTGGGAAGAAATTACCAAGCCCTGGGGCTAACCTCAAGGGCAATAGCTACTGACCTGCTGACCTGAGCTGCCTTGGGAAACAACATATGAGGTTAATTCTGAAAGATGGTCCTTCCAGGGTTTTCCGTACCTCTCTATTACCTCAGTATGAGTCAATCAAAGAAAGAAGTGTGTGTGTGTGTGTGTGTGTGTGTGTGTATGTGCATGTTCAAAAGGGGGGCCTGGGGAAAAGTTAAAATTAGATTGGGATGTGTGGGAAATGATGTTTTTCCTTCATCCTCATCAAGGAGAGAGACTAATGGTACTTGTGATGTATTCCAGTGGGACTGAATGCCTGGGAATTTAGGGAGGACCCTTGAACCAAATTTAAAAGACCCAATAGTCAGTAGGCAACCAGAGTATTGGTGTCCAAGGCAAGAGAGCTCATAAGGAAGAACTCGGAGGAACCCAATGATGCCAGAATTAGATTCTGTCTCAACTCTCAAATATGTGGAACATTTATCAGATGCTAGATAGAATTGAATTATCTTTCTGATTTTGGTAGAGCAGGCATTCTGTATTGATTTCGAGGACAGCCATATTGCGTGGATGTAAAATTTAATCCTTTAGTTGTGGGCCATAGGAGAAGTCTCATTCCTGCTGTGCTTGGGTAGAAATGGAGCCTACAGGTGCAGCCAGGATTTTCATCAGAGGTTTGCACTTCTTAAGCACTTGTGCTTATGTGTAACAGAGTCTGTTAAAACTTTGAAATAGCAAGAGACTGCTCACAGGACTTGCATGCCTCCCTTAAGCTCTGCGATTCTAACCAGTTTACATTTTAATTGCTTAAGGCCATGACCATATGAATTATATGAATATCTGTTATATGAACATACATAGGTATTCAAGTTGCATTTTTCCATTTATATTTGCAATAAAGAGTCTAATAATGAAAAGGCTAAAAACATTTTTTTTTTTTTTTGAGACAGTCTCACTCTGTAGCCCCGGGTAGATAGCAGTGTTGTGATAGTAGCTTGCTACAACCTCAAACTCCTGGGCTCAAGCGATCTTCCTGCCTCAGGTAGCTGGGACTACAGGCGCTGGTCATTGCGCCCGGCTAATTTTTCTATTTTTAGTAGGGATGGGGTCTTGGTCTTGCTCAAGCTGGTCTCTGATCTCCTGAGCTCAAACCATCCTTCTGGTTTGGCCTCCCAGAGTGCTTAGGATTATGGCGTGAGCCACCTCACCCAGCCCATTTTTTTAAAAAAAATAAAAATAGGCCAGGCACGGTGGCTCACACCTGTAATCCTAACACTCTGGGAGGCCGAGGCAGGAGGATCGCTCAAGGTCAGGAGTTCGAGACCAGCCTGAGCAAGAGCGAGATCCTGGTCTCTACTAAAAAAAGAAAATAGAAAGAAATGATCTGGACAACTAAAAATATATGTGTATATATATAACAATTAGCCGGGCATAGTGGTGCATGCTTGTAGTCCGAGTTACTTGGGAGGCTGAGACAGAAGGATC
>CAUYSK010108850.1:0-14680 GCA_963575035.1 Avahi laniger | reverse complement strand
TCCTGCCCAAGACCCCCATGGCCACAGGTGCTCCAGTGGACACCTAGTAAGAACAGCCCAGAGACCACAAAGCCCCAGAGCAAGCGGTTCTTGTCCAGCGTGGCCAGTGCCCCACGGTTGAGCCTCCACCCTCCAGATGCTCTTTCTCCTTCTGCTGGCTCAGAGGGTGTGACCGGTGTCCCCTGCCCCGAGCCCTGCAGTTCTGTGGCTCCCTCGAGCCCTGCAGTTCCGTGGCTCCCCCAACACCACAGAGAACTGAGCCTTGAACAGTCTCTTTTGCTTTGCAGTCACAAAATCTAAATGCCCCTCTTACGTGGGAGTTACAGGAATCCTTCTACAGGAAACAAAGCACGTTTTCAAAATCATCACCAAAGAAGACCGCCTGAAGGGTATGTGACAATGTCTCTGTGGGCGCTGTGGGCTGTGACCTCCCCAGCCACTGTGTTTGCCCATTGTTTGAGGCTCCCGGGGTTCAGTTTGGCCTCTCGGATCAGCACAGATCACAGATAACCTACTGACCCTGTGCTCCAGGCCTGTGGGGACCACTTCCTGCCCCCGTGCCCCTCCCCAGGGGCATTTGCGAGCACAGCCGGCAGCCCGGGCCAGAAGCGGCCAAGTGGGGGAAGAGCTGCTTGTGGGGCCTCAGGGAACCTGGATGTGTCGGGGCCCTGGGATTGGGGCCTCCACCTCCCGAGGGGTCCATCTGGACAGATAACGGAGGAAACCACAGTGGCTCCTGTCCTTGGAGTTTGGGGAGCCGTGCCTGGTGGTGACACCCGGGTGCCATGGCAGCCATCGTGGCTCCAACAGACACTCTGGGTCTGCCAGGATGGCTGCACACGGCCTTGCCACCAGTTGACCCTTGAAACCACACTTGGAAGGTTTTGTTCCTTTAATTTCCGAGTTTAGTATTTCCTGTGGCTTCCTTCCATTCTCCTGCCTGTTCTTTTGCTCACGTCGCGAAGGGCAGAAAGTGGTGTGAACAGAAAGTGGTGTGAACAGAAAGTGGCGTGAACAGAAAGTGGCGTGAACAGAAAGTGGTGTGAACAGAAAGTGGTGCTGTACAAGTTTCCCCACCGAGCACGAGGCCAGGAGCCCGTCCGAAAGCTGTGTGGGAAAGCCTGTCTCTGGCGGTTTTTCTTGGAGTTTCTGTTTCTGGGAGTTCGGTTCTCGCCTTCGGCCCTGAGAAGTAGGTGTCGAGTTATATTCAGAACGCAGATAAACTGGCCTGGTTCAGAAAAACGGCGTGTGATCCTGGCGCCGCTGCACTGTGGGAGTCCCCGGTTCCTCTGAGCTTATTTTTGGTGCAAATGTTCTGTGACTAATGTTCTACCTGAAAGTAAACTTACTGCTGGGTTTTTCCTCATCTTTCTCTCCTGCTTTTTTTTTTTTTCCCAGTTATCCCCAAGCTAAACTGTGTGTTCACTGTGGAAATCGACGACTTCGTTTCCTACATTTATGGGAGCAAATTCCAGCTTCGATCCAGTGAGCGGTCTGCAAAGAAGTTCAAGGCGAAGGGAACGGTCGACCTGTGACCTCTTTGCCACCTCGCTTGTGACAGCTGAAAACCGGAAACTCCCCAAATTCCCACCTTGCAGTAGAGAGATGGTTACGCCAGTTCTGGTTATAGAACCCCCAGCCGGTGACAGTCAGAGCTGAGGACATCGACCAACAGGGAAAGATGCCCGGCGCGCTGAGCGCAGAAGTCGGGGAACAGGGGGATTTGCATGTCTGGGTGATCTCAGCTGCACGTCACTCCCGTGGAGCGAGGAGAGTGGCCGGACACACCAGGATCGACACTGGGTGGCTTCAATAGCAGGATTACTAGGTTACCTCTTTCTCATACGTTTCTGTGTTTCCAAGTGTTCTATGATGAATCAGTTGTAACTAATAATAAAAACACCTGGGCGCCAACAGCCTTCAAACAAAGGAAGTTTTCCTGCAGCTCAGCCAGGTCGAAAGGGAGGGGACCCCAGAGTCGCACCTGGTGACAGGTGTTTCCGAGAGGTAAAGTAGAAAACAGTCCAGACACAGCTGTGGGTGGACCCTTTGACCTAAGCGAGGTTTACTTTCTGTTTCAGGGAAGTCGAAGGGAATTCAGTTGTGACATTGCCAAGTGACTGAGGGGCTCATTCAGTTCAGAAGTTACGGCTGGTTGGGGGGACCCCAGAGGCCAAGTGCCAGGTCTGGCTATGCTTATTAATGGCCGACAGCACCATCCTTATTCCTGAGCCCGTCAGGCTCCAGGGGAGGGAGGGAGGGAGGAAGGAAGGAAGCCCGTAGCTCTCCCAGGTTGGACGCGCAGGTCCACTGCTCGCGAGGGTGCGTCCACGCGGCAGGGCGCTCTGCCCCAGTTAGCGCGGTCATCGCTGTGGGGTGGAGCCTGCGTGGGCCAGGGAGACGGAGCTTGAGTGCCGGTGCCACCCAGACAGGTCGCCTGGCCCGGTGACGGGCCCTGTGGTGTGGCCGCCCTCACTGTGCCACAAGGAGACACACTCAAAGGGATCGTCGGCCCAAGGCCTCGCCAACTGAGGGGTACGGTGGGGGCTTGGAGCCGATAGTCTGGCTCCCGGCCAAGCTTTAAGCTGCAGGATGGGAAAGGCCGTTGCAAAGTACCCGGCGTGGCCCCTGGATTCCCTGGCGTCCCGCTACGGAAATCTCTGTCTTTGGGGTACAAGTAGCTTCTCTTCTTCCAACCATCTGGAAGTGCCACTTTTGCAACAGCCTAGGTGCTAAGACTTCCTAAACCACGCTGCTCTTACCCACCCGCTGCAGTGCGAAAGGCGTCCAATGTTGTGCAAATACGCAGTTGCTTCCAGAAAAGTTGTTGGTGCTGCTTGCCACGAGAATCTGTTTTCCATTTGGCGCAGACTCAAGTTTCTGTGCGCGTGGCTGTTTCATCTGCAGACTCTCTCCCGCCTCCCCAAGGAGACTGGGTGAGAAGGCTCACCTGCCACGCCGCCGCCGCCGCGCTTACCTGTTCCCAGGACGTGCTGTTGCCCCCACGGCCCACCCAGGGCCCACTGGGCCCCGTGCCCAGGACCACACCATCCTGCCAGGCAGAGGAGGGCCAGGCCCTGTTCTGATGAAGCCGAACCAATTTGCACAGATGAGGCCTGAGGCCCCGGCATGTGGATCAGGGACGGCCGAGTCCCCAGGGCTACAGCACCGGGCTCGTCATGGGGGCTAATGTGGCACTTTGCAGTCCAGTATTTCCGACCTCCGCCGCCCAAGGAGCAGGACCCTCGCAGAGCTGAGGCCTCGGACGTAAAGGCCCACGTGAGACGTAACTCAATCTGCCTCAGTGGAACCTCACGCCTTAGAGAAACCTGTGCCCCAGAGAAGGGGCCACAGAGACCCCTGGAGATAATGGTCACAGCTCGGGACAGGACAGGGGAGGCTGCGGGGCCAGGAAGCCCCAGCCCAGGGGCCCCCTGTTCCCCAAAGAGTGAGCAGGCCCTGGGACCCCTCCACAGCTCCCCGGGGCCACCGTGGCCTGGAGGGGAAAATGCGGGCAGTGTGGGCCACGGCTGTTGGATCAGTCTGCTCGGACCACCGCAGCAAACTGCCGCGGGCTGGGGGCTCCAGCAGGTTTATTCTCTCCGGTTCTGGAGGCTGCAAGGCCAAGATCAAGGTGCTGTCAGGGCTGGTTTCTGGGGAGGGCTCTATTTCTGGCTGTAGACGGTCACCCTCTTGCCGTGTCCTCGTAGTGGCCTTTCCTCTCTGCGTACAGAAGAGACAACTCTGATGTTTCTTCCTCTTACAAGGGCACCAGCCCTGTTGGATTCGGGCCCCGCCCTTATGACCTTTTTTAACCTCCTTGAAGACCCCGTCTCCAAATGCAGTCACGCTGGGGGTTAGGGCGTCAACATAGGAATGGGGGTAGGGGGCACAATCGGTGCGTAAGAGCCACGGAGCTTTGCCAACCAGGGCAGGCTGGTCGTGTCTCCTGGGAAGGCCGCGATGCCCGCCTGGCCCCGTCCCCTCGTAGGGAGCGCTTGGACCACCGGCCGGTTCAACCGCCCAGTTACCGGACCCCGAGCTCCCATGACCTTTGGATTCCACAGCTCGCTCATGCGGGGTGTAGATCCAGGGTTGCTCCCTCAGTGGGTCCCCTGCATTTTTTGTGAACAGCTGAACAGCTCCTCACCCCGGGGCCGGCACAGCCCGGCTGGGGGAGGAAGTGTGCCCACTCGTGGTCAGGGCAGGCAGGGAAGCCTCCCTGGGCGAGGGGCTCCAGATCTGGGCAGCTGTGGGACGTGAAGAGAGTGTCACGCCAAGGCCAGGGCAGGAGCCTGCGGAACCGTCACGGAGGAACCGGGAACCAGAGCAGAGCTGAGTCTTCCCGCCGGGATGGGGCCAGACAGGAAGCAAGGTGGGAAGGGGCGTGAGGCTGCCGGTCCCACCCACAGGAGATGTCTGAGGTCCTGCCCAGCTTAGTGGGAGGGGAGAGGAGGCAGGAATTGCCAGAGAAGTGCTGATCCACGGGGCAGGTCGTGGAATTCTGCTTTCTAGTCCCCCAGCCCTGAAGTCTTGGGGGACTTCGTGTCACCATCTGTCAAGTGGGGCCATTAGGCTAGAACAGGCTTTGCTGGAATGGGATGCCGGAACTTTCTGCATCGGAATCAGCCCCATGAGCGTTCAAAGCAACCGGATCCCGGGCTGCACCTCAAACCTACAGAATCAGACTCCAGGGCGGGACCCAGAAAGCCGCATGTTTACCTAAGACCCCAGCTGGTCTCTCCAATCACCGTTGTCTGACGATGGCGTCTAGAGTCTCTGCAGCTCCGACGTCTCGGCTGAGACTTAAGATTTGGGGCTCCCAGGCTGGCATTTCCTGGGTACTGGAAAGATCTTCCCATGACTGATCTCTCAGGTTCTGAAGAGTAAACATGAACACGCCTCCAAAAACCCATAAATTACGGTAAAAAGCTGTCTTTCTGGACAATGGCTTTAGCTTTAATTTGGTTTGCATTTCTTGGCCATAATGCCTAATTAAGACATCTGTTAAATGTCTATAATATTAATTTAATAGAGGGGGTTCTAATAGAACTGTATTGGATTTGTCCATTTAATTAACCTCATGGGCCTTTAATGGATGTCTTAAATAGACATCATTAACAAGAGTGCTAGACAAATTAAAATCAGAGTCAATAACGTTCTGGGTAATTTTTCCTGAGCTGTGAAGGACAAGCACTGCTAAGGAGACGGGCACAGAGATGAGCCGCGCACAGTGGCGTTGGAGACGCCGTCCCCAGGGGGCCGGAATGAGCAGGGCCCCAGGTGGGTTCCATGGTCCCATGTCCTGGTCAGCTCTGCCCAGAGACGTCGCCACCCTCCAGCCGCGGGAGTCCTACCCTCTTGCTCCTTTACGGGAAAGGTTCGCCGGCCTGGCCGGGGTCCTGGATGAAAGACGGGTGGTGAGGGGGGGAGATGAGGAGGGTCCGAGACTCCCCAGAGGGTCTCACCGAGCACAGATGGGTGCGGGCACCGGGGTAGGTGGGCAGACCGGGACGGGGAGCCGCTGGTCAGCAGGGGGGGCGGAATGGCCGAGACGGGAGGAAACGTCACTCTTGGGCCTCCGCCTTCCACGGAACGGCTCTCGCCCGATCTGCGGAGTTTCTCCCAGGTCACGGTCCGTCCCGGCTGCGCCTCACTTGGGCTCCCCTCGGCACTTGCCGGGGTTTCCATACCTCCGTCCTGAGACGCCGCCGCCATGCAGCCCACACCCCCCACCCTCCTCCCGCCGCCAGTGGGAACAATGGCTGTTGGGTGGCCGCCGTGTCCGCAGCCATCCGGAAGCTGGGCCGGCTCAGGTGCTCAATGACTGCTTGTCGAGGAAATGAAACACCTGCCCCTTTGCCTGCACCTGGAAGTCTAGCCGGCGTCCCAGCCTCGGGCCACGCTCGGGGCTCTTGGTTTCCTGCACACTGTTCCCTCCACTCCCCTCCGCCCCAGCCAGCAGCCCACGGTCTCTCGGTGACTCAGGGAACCAGGAGCCACCCTTGGCCCCCCCGTGCCCACCCCTCCTCCCTCTCACCGTCCTGCTCCAGCCCCGTCCCCCCCAGCCACCAGGCCCCAACCCCAGCCCACGGTGGCCTCCCCACGGCCCAGAGGGCCTCTGCGGAACGGGACTCAGTCCAGCCACGCTGCTTAATATCCACACGTGGCTTCCCGCAGAGAATTAAAGCCGGCTCCCGACCGGGCGTGGAGGCCCTGCCCCCCCGACTGGAGCCTGAAGGGTTGCCCTTGGGGGCTACCTGCCCCCGTGGAAGACAGGACTCCGTGGCCTGGGGCAGCAAACTCAGGGTGTGTGTTCTTTCTGTGCGTGTCTCACGCTTTGGTGTAAAACGTTGCTTGCACAAGGACCACTGAATCCATCATGCGGGTGCCTAATAAATACCAGAAACCACTTAAGCATCTCCCCAGCACGCTCGTTTCTTAACGGTGCTGCCCAGGTTACCCTGATGGCTTTTGCCGGAGAACCACAGATTTAAAGCAAGGAAACCCAGAGTCTAAGAAATGCAGGGTGTCACCAAATCCACGATTCTGACATCCCCTGTCTCTCAAAACATTGGCTCTTTCTCTGCTCTGGGCCTCCAAGGAACAAGGGTGCAGCGACAGTGTCACTAGAAGGGGCTGCCACGCACCTCCTGGTCCCCGTCCTCGGGAGGCCCCCAATCCACAGGTGAGACAGACACTGAGCAGCGTCGGTGACGGGCCGGGACTCTGGGTGTGGCAAGGTGGGGTGGAGGGGGAACAGGGCCTCTGTCAGGGGCCCCTGGTGGGCCTAGGGGTGGGCAGGTTCCCCCAGGCCCTGACCTTAGGACGCGGCCAGAGAGATGAGCTGGGGTCAGGCAGGCAGAGACCCGGGGCCGCGAGGCTGAGCTGCCGTGGGGGACAGGCAGAGGCCACAAGGGCCAGGAGGCCGTGAGGAAGGCCCAGGGCCTGGCCCGGGGTTTGGGTATTGGGGATATGCAGAAACAGCTTTGGGGGGCACACAGGACCCCAAAAACAAGGCCTCAGGGGCACAGCCCCACCCTCCAGCCCCCGGCCTCCATCTGGGCCTGAAGGACGCACGCAGCCCCACTAGGGGAGCAGGGGCCGGCCGCAGCCACCCAGCCTGGGGGACAGGGCCGTGAGCGAGGCCGGGAGGGCCGAGGAGGAGGAGGACGAAGCGGCTGCGGAGAACTTCTTAGAGACGAGAGGGGTGGGCGGGTGCAGGGAGGAGGGGGCAGAGCCGCAGACAGGACGGGGCGGGTCTATCCTCCTTGTCCAGGGAGGAAACTGAGGCGCAGAGGAAAACGGAATGGCCCAGAGTCATCCTGGGAGTCACAGGTGGGGCTATGGGAGCCCAGGCCCCTGGTCCCAGGCCGGGTCGTCCTAGGGCTCGGAATACACCTTCGAAGGGCAGGAGCAGGAGCCGGAGCGGCCGGGGCGGGGGACGTGGGGCCGCCCTCTGGACCCACCAGGCGGCACCGACGGTTCCCCTGCAGTCCAGGGCAGGCGGCTGCTTGGGCGGGACTTGAGGCCCTCATTCCGGGGGTGGCATTTTGAAGGGTCTGTCACAGCTCGGAGCAGTTTAGCAAACGGAGGAACGACATGGCTTAGTAAACCCAGGCGTCCGGCCCACCTGCCTCCCTGATGCACCCCTCCTCTCTCGGAGCTGAGCCGTCCGGCCCCTGGCGGGTTTTCCCGTTAACGACAACCCGCCCCGCGTGGCCACACGGCAGCCGGAGCCGCAAATCTGGGCCCCTGACTCCCAGGTTTCTCCCTCACCCTTTGCGTGGCTGGAGGTTTTACGGGAAGGCAAAAAATAAAAAAATAATAAAAACATAAAAAATAAATTACTCGGGAATTTGTTTGTAATTAAGCAATAAGGCTCGGCGGAGCCTGGCTGCTGCCTCATAAAGCCGCTCCCGGGGCGTGGGGAGGAATTCGGTCCAGACGAGCGCCTCGAATCAGCCCGGAACGTGATTAGATGATACTCCCCGGAGTTCACGCGCGACGAGCTTCCCCGGGGTTGTCTTGCTGCTGTTATAAAAAGTCGGCACAGGAGGGTTCAGGAGCGGCTTGGAGGAGATGAAAATGGGGCCGGAGCTGCCCACCCCTCTCCCCCACGCCCGGCACCGCACCTGCTCGAGCCCTGGAACCCGCGGGTGTCCCACCAAGTGGAGGAGAGCCCCGTTTATTAAAAATAAATGGGTCCCCGTGCACGGGTAGCAGGATGTTTCAGCAGAGACATGAGAGAGAAAAATGCAAGAAAATCTCACTTCGAGATATTTTCTCCTCTCCTGCCGGAACCAACAAGCCGTCCTCACTCCCAGGGGGGCTCCATTTATCTCACTAATGCCTCAGAGTCTGAAAGTATTCGCGTCTGGGAATTCTCAGCCTCCTCTCCCCCTCTTTTCCTCCCTCCAGCTGTCCAAGAGAAGATTTTCGCTTTCTGGGTTGTAAGCTGGCCTGTCCTTCACTGTGCTGGCCCTGGACAATCGGTGAAGGAAAAAGAAAGTTCAGGCCGGGCGCGGTGGCTCACGCCTGTAATCCCAGCACTCTGGGAGGCCGAGGCGGGAGGATCGCTTGAGCTCAGGAGTTCGAGACCAGCCTGAGCAAGAGCGAGACCCCGTCTCTAACAAAAATAGCAAAAAATTAGCCAGGTGAGGCAGTGTGTTCCTGTAGGCCCAGCTACTCGGGAGGCTGAGGCAGGAGGATCACTTGAGCCCAGGAATTGAAGGTTGCAGTGAGCTATGATGACGCCACTGCACTCTAGCCTGTGCGACAGAATGAGACTCTGCCTCAAAAAACAAAAACCAACAAACCCAGTCCTTTGTGTGCATCCAGTGGGTAGAGGGTAAACATCTCACAATGCACAGGACACACACGCCCCAAGGAATCATCCTCCCTGACGTCAACAGCGCGGGTGAGGAACCCTGCTGTGAAGGCACCTCCTCCTGGAAGTCCCCCTAGATTTGACACACCCACTGCCCTTCCCCTCTACACCCTCCCCACACGCTCCCGCACACCTTTCCCTTCTTCCCCTGGCAACACCGGGAGAGGTTGAACGGGGTGGGGGGCGGGGTGAGCCCGAGGCTGTGTGGCCATGAGGTTGGGGAATCAGGGTCCCCGCGCCTGGCCCTCCTTCGCCGGGCCCTGTCCCAGGTGCTGAGGCCCGGATGAGCGCCGCCGGACGTGGTTCCGCCCCGCGCACGGCTCTGGCTGGGGGCTTGGGGACTGGAGCGTCGCGGAGGTCGAGCTGCAATTGAGTTGGGATTGAGGTCAGTTAAGGATGGGGTCCCAGCCATCCTTGTTCAGGGTCGTCACGGTCGGACCCAGCCCCAGCGCCGCCACCTCACCCGTAGAGGATCTGGGACCCGAAAGAAGAACCGACGCCCCCAGATCTGGAGCCCACATCCGCACGGCTTTCTGTTTTCCCCCGAAGTGAGCAAGAGGCCTGTTGACACCGCAGAGGGGAAGGAGGTGGGGCGGTCGCCTGACTCGGTCCCCTGGGCCCCCACAGCATCCTCTCGTCAGAGCGGAGCCTTGGCAGGGACCCAGCAAGCAGAGCTGTCGCCCCAGGGAGGACATGGCGGGCCCACGGTGGCCTCCGCTGGGGTGCCTGGATCTGCAGAGCTCTCAGCGCAGAAACCGCAAACTCCAGCCTTGTCCTGGATCCCGACCTCGGTGCTTGTGTCCTCAACACGGCCTGACTGGCCTTGTTCCCAAGCTTCCTCCTCCTCCTCCTCCCTGTGTCCCCGTCGCCCGGACAGTCCCACTCCACCCAGACCCCCGGTGGAGGCCCCGGGCCCACACCTCGCCCATTACCAAGGCCCAGCTCTTATCAAACCACCTGCTTCTCCCTGTGCCCATGGCCACTGCCCCTCCGCCCCCAGGACCAGGTGACGGCTCCCTCTTAGGGGCTGCTTGACTCTGGGACAGCCTCCTCCCTGGCCTCCCACCCTTGCGGGGGCCTCACCTCCTGCCCCACCCCCATGAGAGTCCCCTCCTTGCCCCCACCCCGCCTGGCCTCAAATGCTGCCCTTCGCCCGCCCGGCAGCCCCCAGCAACCCGTGTCTGCCCCTGATCATCTCCCTCCTCAGCCTTTAGCCCGGATCAGAGTCAAGAAGGACATTTGGGGACCCAAAATGAACAGCCTCAGACCACCAGAGTCATTCGTTCAACAGGCATGTACCAAGGGCCATTCGCTCCAGGGTGACCAGCAAGGCATACGGTCCCCGCCGTCCCGGAGTGCACAGTCCAAGGGACATTCCAGCCAGGCCCTTCCCCGATGTGGTGGGGACAGACGTCCAGCCCCGGTGGTTGGCCCAGCCTAGCCCGGTCCCAGTTGGAAGGTGGGGCAGGGGGCACATACAGGTGAGCATCTTCTGGAGTGACCGGTGTGGGGGGTGGCCCATCCAGGGGCCGGGGTTTCGGAAAGGGCGAGTGGGGACAGAGGTTAAGGATCACGGGACGCGTTTTAGGGGAGGCAAAGTGGGCAAAGGGCCAAGGAGGCCCACGTAAATAGGGGGTTGTGTGGCACAGCTGTTAGGGCTGCAGATCCTGACCCACCCTGCCTGGGTTCAAATCCCAGCTCTGCCATTATGAGCTGTGTGATCTTGGGCAAGTTACTTAATCTCTCTGTGCCTCCCATCCTTCATCCATAAGGCAACATTGATAATCCAAGCATCAGCGTCCTCGGATGGGTGTGAAAATGAAATGTGTTAACCCATAAAGACACTAAGAACTGTGCCTCGTGTATGTTGCTACTAATTTAAACTATACAACAAAACTGTCAGTATTTGACCGGAATGGTATGACGTATCTTTCTTTTTCTTCCCTCTTGCTCCTCCCTTTCTCTCTCTCCCTCTCTCTCTCTCTCTCTCTTTCTTTCTGCCTCTCTCTCTCCTCTGCCCTCCCTCCTTGCCACAGGGGCATCGTGATGTGGTGTGCGGTAACCTTGGTTCGAATCCCGATTCTACCGCTTCTCTCCACCAGCACGTTGGGGACGGGGCTGACCGTCTCTGGGCCTCGCTTGGTTTGCTTACCTGAGAAACGCAGATAATAATAGCACGGACTTCACCGGGTTGCGGGGAAACACGAGAAGAGGCCATGCGTGTCGTGTCGCCGGGGTGGCAAGCCCACGGTTAGTGGATGAAAATAGCCGTCGGTGGTTCTGCTGTCAGAAGGAACTGTCTCTCTTCCTGCTTCAGCCTCCCTCCTTGACGGCCCCTGGCGACTTCTCCAGCCGGCCCCAGCGCCCCAGGAGGACAGGGACGCGCTCCAACTTCGTGTGAGTGAGTGTGTGGCTGTGTGTGTCGGGGGCTGGCAGTGGGAGGTGGACGTTGAAGGTTTCTGGAAAGAAACAACCTTGGGCCGAGCGTTGAGAGCTGACCAGGCGGAGATGACAGCCAGAGAAGGGAGGTGGGTGAATCACGGCAATGCTGGGGACAGAATCTCGAGGCATGTGGGTATCTGGTTTGGAGAACTGAGAGCCGGCCATCTGGCATGACTGAGCAGAGACGATGCTCTTGGCAAATGGGCTGGGGGCTGATTGCAGAGGGCCCTGGGGAGCCATGGAAGGCTGTAGGCAGAAGCAGGATCTCTTGGATTAGAAAGCCGGCCTGACACTTACCAACAGACACCCCACCACTGTGTGACATGGACAAATTACTTCCCTTGTAGCTCCCTCTGTTCCACTGAGAGAAACTTACAGAGTGAGGACACTCTCGGCACCCTACCAGTAGGTTTACTGAGCACCTACTGTATGCTGGCTCTTTGCACACTCCCAGTTTACAGATGAGCAAACTGAGCCACTCGGCCAGAGCTCAGTCATGTCCAGCTGCCTCCCCTGCAGTTGTGGCCCCAGGATGGTGACACCTCTGGCCTCCTCCCACAATGCTGGAGGAGTGGCCACCCCACACCTCCCGCTTCCTGGAGGCTCAGAGAGGGGAAGAGACTTGACCAGGGTCAGGCAGCAAAGGGTGGGTGACTTCCAGGTTTGTCTCACCCCAAGGCTCTTCAGCACATAGTAGGTGTTTTAAAGTCAAAGGACTTTATGGGAACCCTGGGCACATTGGCAGAGGAGGAAGCCGATGCCTGGGTGACAGAGTCTCAGCATTTCCCACCAGGATGTGGTAGAGTAGAGGCTTAGTAAACAGTTAGGACCTGAAGACCCACTGTGTGCAGCTCTCCACTGAAAGCCCCCCATGCGTCATGGTCTCATTGGATCCTATCATGACCTCAGGAATTGAGTGCTGTCACCAGCCCATGTTACAGAGGGGCAAACTGAGGCTCAGAAAGGTCGAGTGCACAGGCAGCATCATGACCAGAGGCGGCAATGTTTTTGGTGTTTACTGTGTGCTGGGCCACGTTCAAAGCGCACTGTATATTCTGACGGAGCAGACCACCGGCCGGCAGTGTAGGAATTATTAACATCGTCATTTTACGGATGAGGAAAGAAGTGTGAAGCTAATTAGGCCACTTGCCAAGATCTCGGCAGGGAGGGGGGCACGTTTATTGAGCACCTGCTGTGTACCTCACAGGTGATGGGCTCTGGGCTGCCCGGCTTCTGGTCTCCAGCTGGTGTTCCTCGACCCCAGCTGTGTCTTCCAGATAACCAGCCTACTGATCCCAGGTGGTGCACTGAACAAAGTCAGTAATTGGTCACCGAGCCCCGAAAGTCCCAGAGGCTGTCCTGTGCCAGTGACTAGAGCTTGAAGCCTCTCCCCAACCCTCTGTTAAACCCCAGATCCCAGCCGGAGCCGTGACTGTGCCCACTGAGTGGACCGCCTTCACAAGTAGTGAGCGCCCTGTCTCTGGAAGAATCCAAGAAGGGCCACCATGGAGGAAAACCAGTACTCAGGTGGGAGGACTTTCTGGCACTAATGCTGGAAAAAGCAAGGCCCCTCACCTGCCACCTTTCACGCAGGAGAGGAGGGGAGGCCCCCAGGGCTTCTCTAGAAAGGAGGGAGAATTTCTAAGAAAAGCCCCAAGGGCGAGGGTAAGGAGGTGAGTCCTGACCGGCCTTCCTGGCGCAGAGCCAGGCAGGAGGGGGAGGCGGGGCCCCTCCTTTTTCTGACTCAACACCCTCCCAACAAAACGGCTCCAGCTGGGGAGCGGGGAGCTTAAGAGAGTCGGAGGCCAAGCAGAACAGGAACCCAGAAGAGGTGGGATTCGGCATGAGTCCTCAGAGCAACGGTGAGGGGAGGGGGCTGGGGGCCCGCGGTGGGGCACCAGGGTAGAGATCTGGGGGGCTCAGGTGTTGGGGGTGAGGCCTTGGGGGGGGTCTGGGGAGTGGTCAGATGTTGGGGAAGAACCGGGACCCAGTGTCCTGTGCTTAGGGAAGGGGCTCAGGGTTGGCGACAAGCATCAGGGTAGCAGCTTGAGGGTCCAGAGGCCTAAGGGTGGGAGCTGGAGGTCAGACAGGAAGGGGAAAGGAGGACCCAGCTTTCTGGAGGTGACGCTGGTCGGAGGGGGGCAGTTTCAGGTCTGTCTCTCTGGACAGTGACTTGGACCTGAGTCAGGAGGGGAAGGTGTGCAGAAAGAGCTGGGGGTCCACTGAGACCCTCTGCTTCAGTGTAGGCTCCAGACAGGCTTCCGGGGATACTGGGGGCTCTGGGGCATGGGCAGAGCCGGAGCCCAGCCTCACCCTGTGCTTCCCATTACGCCCCTCCCGCAGGGTTCTCAGAGTCGCCCAGGAAGCGGTGCTGTGGGTGGGGGACACGGCTGGCACTGCTGGGGCTGGCGACCGCCGCCCTGTGGGCCGGGCTGCTGTCCCTGCTTCTTATGTGGCGTAAGGGCACCCCTAGCCCCGTGTGGCCCCCAACCCTCTGAGCCCTTCTGTGTTCCCTCCCAGACCTCTCCCCATGCCCCGTCTCCTAGAGCCTCTCACCCCAACCAGCGCCCTCTGAGCACCCTCTGAGCACCTCCATGGGTGACACCCAAGGCCTCCATCCCCAGCTCGCAGGAGGGGTGTGGGAGGGTGGGGCCACAGGACAACCCCCCACCGCTTTTCTCTGCCCCTCCCCAGACTGGGACACCCTGCGGAGCCAGAGACTGCTGGAGGAGACCACTGCCCGCAACGGTACGGAGGGGCCGAGCTGGGGGTGGGCTGAGGCGAGGGTTGGGACACTCAGCTGTCGTCCTGCCTCTGCCAGTGACTGCCATGGGAACGCCCCTCTCTGGGCCTCACAGTCCCCCTAGGAACCAAAGGTCAGCCTACGTTGCTCCCCACCCTGGGCGGGGGGTACCCAGCCAGCAAGGCTTGGAGAAGCGCCCGACAGCATCTTAACACAAATGCTCCTCCACTCACAACGGGGCTCCGCCCCCGATCTGCCCATCATACACTGAAAATATCAGAAGTCGAAAAGATGTGGCTAGCTGGGGACTGTGGCTCCCCGCCACGACCCAGGATTCGCAAGAGAGTTACCATTGCCGCTGAATGCATAATGCTTTGGCATCATCCTAAAGTCCAGCCACTGTGAGTTGAGCCATTGTAAGTCGGGGACCATCCGTATGTGTAGACGGCAGGAGTTACGTAACTGCTGCATGCCTCTGTTTCCTCATCTGTGAAATGGGCGCAAGTGTAGTGCCGTGAGATGGCCACCAGCAAAGACTCGTGATGCGTTCAGAGAAATGCCCGCTGCTTTTAGATTTAATCCTGGATGAGGGAAGAGTACACGTT
>CAUYSK010108848.1:0-12329 GCA_963575035.1 Avahi laniger | reverse complement strand
CACTTGTTTGCAGGGGCCATGGTCCACTTCCTAGAGTGAGGTGACTTCTTTACTGGAGTCTATGAGAAGGTAGAGCAGGGAAGAACTGCCTTCCACATTTGTTTCCTGAAAACTGCTTTATTGAGTATTTAAACAAATATCTACCCACAAGGCATGGTTTCACTCTCTGGATCCTTCCCCTTTTACTCCAGTTCCAACCCTAACATTAGTAAGGCTCTCATCTTAATAAAGGAACAATTTAGGGCAGTTTAGTGCAGACACATGTAGACAAAGCAACATTTTTTACTTGGATCTGAAAACCCAGGAAATCTCAGGTCTGATTCTTAATTCTTTCCCATGGTTGTTCTCTCTTTGTCACACTTTTATTTTATAATTTGAGGTTTTATTCCTTCCTTCCCTGACAAATTTTTGATTTAATGCTAATTTTAGGACTTGGGTGGCTCAAATAGGAGGCTGGGATTTTGTTTGCATTGTATATTCTGGATTTATAAAATGTTTTATCTTAAAGAGTAAAGTACCTCTCAAGCTTGGTTAAATCACCTATTGTGTAACTATATGCTGGTTTTAGAAGAATTACTAATACATGGTGGAAATACTCATGGTATTTTAAATGAAGAAAGCAGGTTACAAAACAGCATTTCTGGTAAAAGTACTAGTTTTTAAAAGCATATATATTTATGTAATTGATTCATATCTAATTGAAAAACTATGCTATAATGTTATCAATTGTTCTTTAGCTGGAGAGAGTGTGAGGGCTTTACAATTTTACTCTTTATACTTTTCTTCATTTTTAATTTTCCACATTTAGTTTATATATTTTTTAATTTGAGAAAAGCACCTTAAATTTAAAATGGAGCTTACGTAAAAAACAAAAAAAGTTCTATTCACATGTTTCCAAGATGAAGTCTACCCCAGCTGCAATGGCGCCCACTGTGGGCCAAGGCTTTTGAGAAATTCCTTTTGCTCTTTGCTGAGGAAAAGACAGCAGTGCTCTAGTTATCCCTGAGCCATTCCCTACTTAGAGAAAAGAATCTTAGTGTGATTCAAGATCAACAAAAACAACAGGTTTGGTTTCCTTAGTACTAGGCAAGACAAAATATTTTTTGTTCATGAAGTGATTAAAAAACAACAGCCTTATCACAGGATTTGTGAAACCAGAATATCAAGTGAAAAGAAGCTGAAACCAGGATGAAATATCGATTACCAGATAGGTTATTTTATTTCTTTACAACCATTTATCTTGATCCCTCACATCATCAATCTTTTTCTATAGCAATGGTTTTCAATCTTTTTAGCCCCATCATTCCTGAAGGATCCAATATGACTTCTAAGAATAACTCATTTTCAGTGGCAGAAGGGAGTGAGCCTCATATAGGGGCGAATCGGAATGAGGAGGAGAATTTCACTGGAATGAAAATGTGTGCTCCCAAATGCATCTGAAAGCCTCTCACTCTGGTAATTACTGCTTGCTATAGTTTGGATGTTTGTCTGCTCCAAATGTCATGTTGAAATTTGGTGCCCAATGTTCCAATGCCATGGGAGGTGTTTGGGTCACGAGGGCAGATCACTCACAAATGGCTTGGTGCCACCCTCGAAGTGAGGAGTGAGTTCTCACTCTGTTCCTTCCCGTGAGAGCTGGTTGTTAAAAAGAACCCGGTGCCTCCCTTCTCTCTCTCTTGCTTCCTCTCTCACCGAGTGATCTCTGTACACTGGCCCCCCTTTGCCTACCGCCATCGGGGAATGTAGCTTGAGGCCCTCATCGGAAGCAGATGCTGGTGCCTTGCTTGTACACTCTGTGGAACTGAGGGCTACATAAACCTCTTTTCTTTATAAATTACCCAGCCTCAGGTATTCCTTTACAGCAACACAAACGGACCAAGACGCTGTTCTATAATATTTTGTTGCTTTTTTTTTTTAATATTTAGATCAACATCACCTGTACAAAAGCCTTACTATATTCTGCTAAACACTGTTAGTGCTAACCAGCCTCCACTCCCCCTTGTCCCTTCCTGACTGTACCCTAACTTTCATCCTGTCTCTACAACCCATGTGCTTTAAGGAAAGGTGACTTTATCTCCAGCACCAGAGGTAGGCCCAGTCGGTTTCAGGGTAATCTCAACCCCTTGGAACAATGGCTGATTTAGGAATTGGACCTAAGCGAGTCAGCTGTGGCATTCCCCTGGCCATGGGCTGAGTTCAGAAGGAGCATGAAGGCCCATGGGAGCCAACGAGACTCCATATGCTTGGATAGAAATGTGCTTACTCTTAGGAGAAAGCCCCTGGAAGAGACAACTTCTTTTTCTCTCGTAGTCATTATATGCTGTTGTGATGCTCAGGATGGTTACAGCCTCTCCCCAGTGAGGGAAGCTCACCTGAGAATGAAATAACTCAGAGAGGAGGGCAAAAATGAGGGATTTGCAAGGACTGCACCAACCCTAAAACTCTTTCTACTTCTGAAGTACCAAGGGCATACATTACCTTATTCTGTAAATCAATTGGGGTAAAGTTTTTCATTCCTTGCAACTGAAAGCATACTGATACTGCTGTAACACATGCAATATCGAAGAATTCTTCAAAATATAGGTTTATCATCTTACTTATCATACCATAATTTTTGTGTGAACTGAGTTTCATTTCATAGGTTGGAAGGAATAAGGAAAGAGAAGTTGCTTTAGTCTCTATAACTATTGATTGAAGTTAATCACCTTAAATAGCATTTTAAATATTAATTCTAAAAGTTTCCATTAAATACAGCACAATAATATGGTTGGGTTATGAGAGATGAGGGTTTTTAGCAATCACAAAATGTCAATTTGATCTTAAAGCAAATCTCAATAACAGGATTTGTGCTTAAACTATGTTTTACCTGTAATGTCCTTGGGATCTAATCTTAAAATACCAATGCTGATAAGAAGTGATTAAAATAAATTTCTTTGTGAATAATTTATGTATGATATCATCAAGCTAAAGAATTACACTGAAGAGAGAGTTCAATAACTCTCTACAGCACCACCAGAAAATAATCCTTGTGTTCTTAAAAGTGATATCTTTTCAGATCATTCATTCATTCCTTTAAGTTTATTGAAATATTTTAAAATAGCAACATTAAAACTATAAAAATAAAAGCATAGAAATGAAACTATAAAGAAAAAGGTGAGTTCCTTTTTTCTCTCTTTGATAAAATTATTTTATAAACCGTTTTGTAATTTGTATGTCTGAGAAATCAGTACCTTTAAGGTATGAGAAGAGAAGTGATGAAAAACAGAAGTAAGATAATCATATGATTATTTTCTGGACAAAATCTAACTGCATTGAAAGTATACATTTTCAATATCACTTAGGTACCAAAATAATTGTGGAACACCTGTGTTACATTTTGATAGAAAATCTTTTGCCCTTCAAACTTGCTTATTTTAAGGTTTCCACTTTCTCTTCATGAAATTCAGTAGTATATTTTGCAGACTGCAGATCCGTAGGCATGTTGCCGTCCATCTTCCATTATTTACTTATATTTAATTTGCTAGATTCATACATTTCTACATATTATAATAGCATGTAGCCACAGAGGAAATAAAGTACTCAAGCTAGCTGAATATTGATCATTTAGACTTAAATTGATTTCTATTTTGCTGACACAAGAAAGTAGGAAAAAAAATAGCTATGCCAAAAGAGAAAGCTCTTAAATTAAGGAAAAATGCATTAAATTAACTCATTCTTTTTGTGTGTGGAGGTTCACGTTTGAGATTTTAGAATGGAAGGTAGTATCTGAAAAGATCTAGACAACTAATATGAGCCAATTTATAGGTTCTACTTCCAAAAAATCTAAACAAGACTATTTCGGGAAGGAGGGCTTGTAAAGAAAATATCTCAATGGGTGGAATTCTGACTGAAATAAACACCGTATCTGGATATGCTGTTAACTTTAAATAAAGCCATGGTTGATTTATTTGAGGAGCGTGGGGAGAAGAAAAATGTGCTGAATAATTTTTTTCTCATTACTGGGTATCAGGTTAAAGTATGTTTGATTTAATGGATTTGAAGTTAATGAATACAACATACTGCTATGAAGTTCCACGTTTTTCTATCAAAAATGATAACATTAGGGATCCATACTCATGCAAACCAGGTTGGGCAGGGAGAAAGCTAATTGATCTACACTTTAGGGGAAAGGACAAGAAAAGAAAGCTGACCACAAGTGTAAGGTGAGTGTTCCCTAAGCTCTACTCTTAGAAGTGGTAAATTGACTATTTGGATGGGATGATAATTAGGTCCATTGAGATGCATTTGTTATACCATTTAATACTTTTTAAATGGAAGCAAACTTAAGCCTTGGAATGTCTGCTCAGTTTTCCTAAAACTTAGAAGCTTACTTTAATTTTTAAAAGTCACCAGTGAACTCTACTGAAAATAGATATATGATAAATTTATTCAATTCCCCTGTGTAAGTTCAGAGGTCAATTTTTCAAGATAGACAGTGATATGGATTTGGGTATTTGAAATCTGAATAAACTCCTGGGAATCTTAGGGTGCCTGATGGCTCCATTTTGGTCCAGTTAAGAAATAGGAGAAAGTCCTTGAAAACTTCTGATTTCTACATTAAAAAATTGGAGTCCAAAAGTTTGACAAAAGTAGAAAGCAACTAGCCAAATGTGACAAAATGATATTATAACATTTTACTTTGAAATGTTATATTATTGTATTCCAATAAAGTTTTTAATATTTTGATACATTTACTTTACAATAGAGGATATTACTCAAATATATCATGTTGGGTTAAGTTTAGAGTTCATCTACTGGCTAAAATCCATTATATATTATACTGAATGCTTGTTGTATGCCAACCACTATTCTAGGCCCTGAAGACAAAGAGCTGAACAAACAAGATCCCTGTCTCATGTAACTTAATTAATACATTGTACTTCATTGGCACTTGCACTAGCAACATAATGGCTTATTAATTTAAACAAGGATTTGGGATGCACTATATCAAAACTATGTTAAAATTCCCAACAAGAAAACAATAACAAACAAGTCATAGAATATTTTTTTACCTTCACCCTGCTGAATTGACATCACTTTGGTGTGTTCATATTCCTTGATAGAGATAACATAAACCAGTTTGTTAATAAACACTGCCTGGATGGTGGACAAAACTGTAATATCCTATATCTTAATACAATGCAAATGTTATATAAATAAGAATCATTAGAACTAAAAAATATGATATTCAGAAAATACCTCCCATTGCACTGGTGAGTATTGGTTTAAGTTCTGCAGAAATCTAGATTTGTCTTCCCTTTCCTCCCTTCTCCTTCCCTGCCCTCCCTTCCCCTTCCCCCAGCTCTCCCTCTCTCCCCCGCCCCATATCCCGCTCTTACCTGCTAATGGAGCAATCCTCTTTACTTGTCAGGCTCCTTGCGGTATTGTCAATGAAAACACTAATGTAACATGGAAGTTCAATATTATATCTCTCCCTTTGCTTTCTTTTCTTCTTCCTTTTTCTGCTTCTCCTCTTAACATCTGTGAAACAGACATACTATCCAAAGTTCGCCTGTGCACCCTCATCCCTGACATCCCTGCAAAATCACCTGTTTATAGTCACTGTAACCTTTTTAGCCTTTCCCCAAAGCATCTCTGTAAATCTTTCTCTTCTCCTCTAGTCCAATATATTTTTTTCATATTATGGAAAAGTTTCTGAAATTAAATAGATTACAATATTTTCCTTAATGTATCAGAGAATGGCTGGCAATTTTCTCACACGCAGTCTGAACACAGCAATCTCACAACCACTTTTCTTGATCTGCACCTAATTATGTATTCACTAGTTTTCTACACATAAAAGAATTACACCTCTATTACTCTATCACCGGGGCAGATATTGTTCTAACATTGTTGAAAATTTAACATTCGTTCAACAAAAATTTATTGAGTCTTTAGTACAATTTATTCAAGATATTTATAGGCACTAGGGGTATGGTAATGAACAAAACAGATAAATTTATGACTCTCTCTAACTTACATTTGCCAGATTTTGGAAGATTATATATTTTTGGTTAATGTTAGGATAAGGCAGTCATTGTTGACATTGCAGATTCTTAGCCAAAGACTTTTTTATTTTTATTTTTTATTTCAGCATATTATGGGGGTACAGATGTTTAGGTTACGTATGTTTCCCTTGCCCCCCTCCCCCCCACTTTTTTATTTTAAATCACTGTTTTTACCTCGGATTCAACTCTTATCTGGAACATTAATCATTTTTATGATTAAAAACATAATTTACATTCATAACAATTCAAAGAGTAGAGTACACTAACATTCTGTTATCACACTCAACAACTGTAAGGATACCTCTCAGTTAAACAAACATCCAACCAAATATATGAGGAAAATCTGAAGTTGGATAATCTGAGTAACTAGAGTAATTAGAATATCTAACTGAACCTCCCTAAGAACTTCACTCACTATACCGATATAACAATGACTTTAACACATAATCGGGACAATAACTTTAATCTTCTCTAATTCCATGGCGCACTATCTGGAAGTAAGACATTACATCCCCTGAGACATTTTGTCTCCCGCTTTCACTACTCCAAATAGCTTTTAATGGGAAACTGGCTCAAGAATGTAGGTGATGAGCGTCACTAAGTGACTTCTTAAGAGCAAAGGAGGGTTAACATGGACATGGTTTGGGTAAGGTGAAGGCTGAAGATGTAATCCAAAACAAATTTCTTTGAGATATTATGTTTTATCTTTAAAAATCATGCAAATGTTTATTGTATCCGTATAGTTTTGTAGTTTTAAATATAAAAACAATGTTTTACATTCTTACCAGTGATTAACTTTGTTGTTCCACAGTATGATATACCGTGTTTCTACTCCAGTTTCCTGGCACAGTTCCGTGTTCCCAGGGTATACGTATCCAGCAGTTTGAGAATCACTGAGGTAGCTTAACACAAGCATGCAGAAGACCTGAGTACTGATCATTATCAAATTGCTCAGGTTATCCAAATTCAGATTTTCTCATCTGTTAAAAGATGGTAAAACCCACGCTTTACTCTCCACAATGTTGCTGGAAAGATTAGTAGAGACATGTGTATAATTGGTTATTTGACAATATGAACTTGGGTCAGGTACAAATATGAAATAGTTCTAATTTTTTCCAAGTACTGCTTTCAACTATGCTCTATTAAGTTTCCCTTTCCCATCCCTTAATGACAACTTGGTCAGATCCCATAGCTTTCTGATCACTTCCAGCTATTAAAACATCAGTTAAGCCCAATTTAATCTAATTTAAAATGCCACCTCATATGTGTTTGAAATCTCATCTCCTCCCATCCCTCCCATTCTGGCAAAGTTTATACCTAAGGGACTTGGATTGGGGAAGGAGCGGGATCAACTTTTTCACTCCCTCTCCTCTTTTTTGGGAGCCTTCTCCTTCAGAGATTTGGGATCCGAGATGGAGAAAGACTGCAAATATCCTTAACTTAGCAAATGCAGTTGTGGTCCTCACTTGTCGCTTGCTCTTTCCCCATTCGACATCCACCAGTTTCTGATGCCCTCTGAATGGCTCCCAGCTAAATGCAGAGTCCCTCCTGGGACACATGTGTCAGTTATTTCTAGGGATGATGTTGGGGAAGGGGGGTTCCCAAGGCCATATATTCTGTCCTGGAAGACCTGCCTAACAAAGTCCCTTCCAACTCCTTCTGCTCAACTGCTTCTGAAACCAGATAAGTTCTGATCTTGGATTCTGTACTCCACAGCATGGTGCTGCTGCAGTTTCCTCATCCAGCAGCCTGTGCTCTTGAACACCAAGATGACTCAATCAAAGTGACCTGCCACTGTATTTTTTTCATCTACCAGGATCTCACACATTTTTGCTACAACAAAATGTGGGTGCAGGCTGCTAATCAATCAACCAATCTCTCTCTCTCTCTCTCTCTCTCTCTCTCTTTCTCTCTCTCTCTCTCTCTCTCACACACACACACACACACACACACACACACACACACGGAGTCTCTTTGAGCCTCTTTTTCCCTTTTTCCTTCCTACTCAAATGTTCATGGTGGGTGGTTACAAGTCCATCCATCTCTGTGAGAGGTTCCCTTGGACCCACTCCCTTTTACTTGACTTGGGGTGAGGAGAGGACATGCGTCCACCTTCTAAACAGAAAGAGCCTCATTCTTATCGCTCATCACTCCTGGGCTCATTATCTAGGAAGATAACATTAGGTGGATGCTAGACTGATGGTTGTGGGTAGTAAGGTCAGTGTGGTCACCTCTCACCAAGGCTGGGGAGATATACAGGCCTTAGCTGCTTTGGTCGCTCTTTAACAGGAGGGGTACATGTCACCTGTTTGTCATCTTTTGGATAATGGGTGACAACATCAAGGTGACAAAATCTCCATTCAACATCCAGTTAGCTGTTAACACTTGCTAGAACCTGTTTGGAAATGTACACGTTTCTGCAAATACAAAGTATTATGTTGGCAACACAAACACATGCCATAATTCAGGAAGAACAATTTTGTGGTTTATGCAATTGTCAAGGGATAAGAGCTTTGTTATACCCCTTGTGAAACAGTGTGACTAAGCTTGCTAGCTATTGGGGGATGAGGGGCTTCTGGAACATATTGTTTAGCATATGTTGCAGGCTTTTCTCTTGTTTGAACACAGGCCACATATTTAGAGCCTTCCTCTGAATTCAAAGAGAGCATACTCTTGTCTGTTGTTGTAATTTATATATTTATCTTTTTTGTTACTTACAACAGAGAGAAATGGGGGATAGTTTTATACCCTTCAGGTGTACTTGTAATATCAGCATTAGACAGAACTCTTGTGCCAGAGGTAGCTTGCAGTACAGAAGATTCTGTGTTATTTGGTGGGGTCAGGCTTATATGGGCCAAAACACTCCCTCAGGAGCCTGGGGAATCTTTCCCCAGACAGCTGACTAGGCTGCACCAGCTCTTCCTCCACTATGGGCTTCAGTGTGTGAAAAGGAAGCTTTCTGGATGAAAACAAAATCAACACACATCAGACATTGCACAATAGGTGAATCCAAGTCCCACCACGTCACATAGTGTTTCTCAATGTCACGGTGTGACAGCGATGGGTCTTTCATCCCAGCATCCACCATCCGTTCCATCCCCTCCTCCCGAAATGGAGCCTCTTCACAAATCTACTGCCTCTAGAATGTGGTCCCTCTACCAGTGGTATAGCTTCTCAAAGCAAAACTGAGCAGCATTTTCTGTTGACCTGCAGCCCTTTGCCACAGTTCTAGAATGTCCTCTGTGCTGCCTGTTCTCTGCAGAGTAGGGGCCATTCCCCCACCCTACACCTTGCTTCAGAGAGAGCCACTGTGACACACAACACGACAGGGTGGCTCAAAGCTCATCTCAGCCTAAAGTAATCCCGTGAAGCTCACGTCACAAAGGAGGGATTTGAGAAATGATGCTTCTCTTTACACTTTTAAATTCAGCCCCAAGCTCCTTCTGCCAGGCAACAGGAAATTCAATCTCAGTCATCCCAGGGGCTTCCCTCTGCACACAAAGTGCTGCCTAAAAGTGCTGGAGTTATCACACAAGGCGAATATTGGGGGAGGCCTCGCCAGCTTTTGCCTCTCCAGTCACTGACAAGCTATCTCATATATAAGCCACCTGGTCCCCTGAAGTCTAGTGAGATTGTGAGTTTGCTGAGATGCGTTAAATTAGGGGCATGAGAATCTGGGCCAAGGACGATACACTGGGGCTATGGTCTCACTTCCCTGGGGTTCCCCGGGGCCAGGCACTGTCGCTGTCCTCCACCAAGGCTGTGCCAGGGAGTGGAATGCGGGCCCTCGCCACCTCTCCTCCATCCTGTTCCTTCCTGGTTTTAGGCAATCTCTTCTCTTTTCCCTACTATTCTTTTCTCTCTGCACTTCACAGAAACCCATTAGAACCACCTTAGTGAATTTAGGCTGGAGCTAACTGACCTGTGGCTGGCAGAAGGGTTTGGTTAACACAGTGTTTTTTGTTTTTAAACTAAAATTTGTTGCCAGCATTTCAAAGTTGGATGAGTTCACATAAAAATCTATAAGTCTGGCTTCTTATGAAACTTTAGAAAACCTGTCTCTTACCGTGCGGCAATCACCCTCTGGAGCAGGGCAGGACTGGGGGGGGGGATGGGGTGGGGTGGGGGGGTGTCTCTGCTTTCGCCCCGCCCCGCCCAGCCGCCTCCCTCCCTCGCGGCACCTGTCTGACCGCAGGACTGCTTGACTTTGGGGTGCTCTGCTGTGGTCTTTCAGAAAGGCCAGCGACAGAAGGACTGTTTTGGGGATATTTCCTCTCAAACATAAGCACAGGCCAAGGTGAGGGAATAAAGAGTCAGAAAAGGGGGAAAAAAATCGCAAAATAATCTCACAACGTATCCCTCCATACCAGCAATAAAAATAGCTACCACATTCAGAGATTTCATCATTGTCCAGGCCTCTGACAGAAGTGATGCTGTTTAATCCTCGCAAGAACCATGTGAGGCAGGGACTGCTAACCTTGTTTTACAGATAGAAAAACTGAGGCTCAGAGAGAAGTGACTTGGCCAAGCCACAAAGCTAATAATAAGCCGTGGAAGTGGAAATCCAGGGGTATATGACTCTTTGACACTGGGCTATACTTCTCTTCTGAGAGATATTAGTAGCCCCTCTTCAAGGGATTAAAGGCACTCAAATTAATTGCCAAGTTTACTCAGATTATATCCTGGATTGAAGGGGTCTAGTCGCCTTGGCACTAAGCAATGAGTACCGGTTACGGCTTTCAGACCCGTTCCCTCTTCCGCATGGAGGCTGTTTTCTAAGCACCTCTTGAAGTCAGGGTCTGGCAGCCTGCGTTTACAAAGAGCAGTTATTCAATAGATGTGCTAATTTTCTTAGTTTGGGGAGCTTGTCTTACATTTTATTAAGTGTGTAGGTGTGTGAATCTGTGTGTCTATGGCAGAATAGGGTGAAGAAGGGGATACAGCTCATAATCCCTTCTGAGGTAGGCTGCAAAAGTTATTGAAAACAGAAAAAAAAGTAGCAAAATATTATAGTGTTTTCCAAAATGTGAAATAGCTACAGAAAAAGAAAGGCTTAAAATGAGTCAAAATGCTTTGTTTTGCTCTAGAAATTGTTGCTAGAAATTTATAGAAATAGAAAGCTACCTAATATGATTAGCTATTAGCTAATTAGCTATTAGGTTGACAAACTGATGAATTCAGAACCAATCCTTTAATCGAATCTGTCAGTTTGAATCCACATGCTTATATGCTTATAGTACAATGAGACTTACATTGTCTAAAGATAAAAATTAGATACATTATTAGCATTTACTTATGTATTTTGAAATAGTAATTGGTACTTCGTTAACTTAGAATAAGATTTTGTCTCATGAATTTAAGCTAAAATGTGATGATTTAGGCTAGAACTGAAGTTGCCACTGTTTAACATCGTATATAAAAGGAAATTGGATTATGGAATAACAGATAAAGATGGTGATGGAATTATAATTCCATTTCTAGATGGGAAAGTTTGTACCATTAATTTTGTATAGTCTATTAAAAAAAAAGCACCATGCCAACTAAATTGGTGACTTTCCAGTAGCTGTGATGAGGTGATTTTAGAAGTAATAATGCTGATTGAGAGGGAAATCCAAATAAAGGGAAGTATGTGGAAATTTCATTATGTGAAAAAGTTTCTTAGTTAATTTAAATGATTTGTCAAATTTTTTATGACCTGAGATTATTCTCTAGCATGCAGCAATGGTTTGTAATCTAGGTTTTAAGCCATGTGGGATATCCTAAAGCAAAACAACAAGATATATTGATGGGAAATGTCTGGTTCTTTTACAGCTATTACTTAAGTTCTGAGACTGTTCATATAAAAAGATAATAATCAAATGGCATTTACTGCAATTAAGTCCTGAACTAAGGAATCATTCATACTATCACTTTATAGCTGAAACTGAGGCTGAAATAGGCAAAGTGATTTGCCTAAGGTCACCCATGGGCAGGAAATGTAAATGGCAGAGATGGGTCTCTAATTCTAATCTCCTGAGATACTCTTTCCATAGGAGAAATTTGGTCTCATTGCTTGGGCCTCCCTTTGTCTAGAGTTTAATGCTAAATATTCTTTTGTACCCCTGATAATGTACTTTGTTGTTGTTGATTTGTTTTTTGATCTCCTTTAAATGTTTTTTTATGTTTACTGATTTTTATTTATTTATTTTTATTTCAGCATATTTTGGGGTTACAAAAATTTAGGTTACATATATTGCTTTTGCCCCACCCGAGTCAGAGCTTCAAGCATGTCCATCCCCCAGA